>PJRA01000016.1:649358-700685 GCA_016987375.1 Brachionus koreanus
AAATTTTACCCAGTCGAAACCGGTCCCCCATTTTTTGATGAAAGGGGTTTAAACATTCATCCCGTATTGCAGACATTTTGAAGATTTTTCCACCCTCAGTGGGTTTTGAACCCTCTGCTTGCATGACTAACACAAACCACTGGGCTATACGGGCTAATAAATGTGATGAATTGACATTTAAACTCTCAAAAGCGATAAGAGTTGTTCCAGAATTTTATCATGAGGTTACTGACTAACTGATTATAGATGATGATATATGATGGTATGGGCTGATTTTCTCAATAAGATTGGCACCGCCCATTATCCCAGATTGCTTTAAGCTTCGGCCTTTTTCAACCCGTTATTGCTTGATTCTTTATTGTTTGTTGATGAGTTTTGCTCCTTTTTTTTGTTTTTTTTAGTTGCTTAATTTGATTGTTTTGTAGCTTTTCTAATTTATTTATTTAAAATTAAGTCCCATGGACAAATTTAAGTATGTTATAGTTATTTATTTGAAAAATTGTGTTCTTGTTTGTTAATTCAGCTAAATGTCTAATTGGCCTACAAAATCAATCAGTTTTTGACAATTGTCTTTTTTTCTTTGTTTTTGGTTGATTAAGTCTTGTAATTTTGACGCGCGGCTTGAAATTAGGATTGTAATTGTCAATTAACTCTTTGATTAATTGATTGTTGTTTGCTGCTTTCTGGAGATAGGTTGAAAGCAACTCGAAGCGATCCTTGATGTTGTCGATTTTTGCAAGCAATCCTTTGTTGTGGTTGAAGTTGGCAGTTTGTATGCTATTTTTACTGCTTTTCGTTGTTGTTTTTCAAGCGACATTATGTTTGTTTCTGATTCACTGTATTTGATGAATGGTCTAATGAGTGTCTTGTACGTTGTTAAAAGGAGCTTTTGTGAAGCTCTCCAGATCAAGAGGTTAATTTCATAATTATTTTTATAATTAGGTTCTAAGCAAAAGATTTTTTGGACGGAATAGGATTGTCACCGAAAAAAAGAAGAATAAAATAAAAAAAATAAATTCCTAACCAAGACCTAAAGACATAAAGAAATGTCGTGGATTTCTTTGGCTTCAAATAACAAGAGAAGAATAGGTGATATATGACTTAAGACTAAAGAGCATAATGGTTTACATTTTTAAAGTTATTTTATTTTTTATTAGAAAAAGTTAAAAAAAAATGCAAAATTTTTTGACTTTATCTAAAAATTCAAAAATAAAATTTTTATTAAACACGATTTATTCGAATTAAAAAAAAAGAGAATTAATAATAAAGAAAAATTTACTTAAATAATAAAAAAATCATTTCAAAAATTATCTTTATCTAACTCACACACACACACACACACATCTAAAATTAATAAAAAAAAAAAAGAAAAAAAAATTAATTTATCATTTCGTTCGAGTAACTTTTAAACTATGAATTTGTAAAAAAAAAATTAGTCTTTATGTTAAATTTAAACAAAAGTGAAAAAATCAACGATTTAAATGAAAGCTGCTCGGTCGGTTTGCTTGGCAGTTACTGCATGGCTCAGTACAATACAAATACAACAAATATACACACACACACACAGACATATTAACCAAATTCGTTTACTAATACACTTTAAGCATACGAATGTTCAGCATCGAAATTATCTCTATTCAAATGATACTCTTTGACCTCGTCATCACTTAGATCATTGTTAAAATCGGCCGAATAAGGCAGACTAGGGGGCTCAGTGCTTGGAGGTGTCGGCACCCGCAATTCAACATCCGAGTCGTTCTCAACTCCCATAGGTCTTAGCTTATTCATGATAAAACCATTAAATCTAGCGTCATCAAACTCTGCTGTTTCATTCTCTGCCCTTCGGTTCATATCTTCCTCATTTACATGCTCACTTTTTCTAAAGTCATTCTCATCATCATTGTACTTCCTTATTTTATTAAGCTTAATGCACTCGGTAATCACAGAATTGTCTGGCATGATGACCAGAGTTGCGTCCGAACCTGTTGAATGGCTGCGCACATTTATTTCGTCCATATTTTCATCATCATAGTAATTTATTTGCTCGTCTTCGGACAAGTCAGCATTTGTCGATGACGATGATATCACACTGCTAGAAACTAGTTCCGAGTCGACACTCAGCGTTTGTCCTCTGAGTGGTCGGATCACTGGGCTCTTAATTATTTTATGTTCGTCTAAAGACAATCTTAGATTTGGCAAACACTTTTCGGCGTCTTTTTTCAGCTTTGTCTGCTGGTCGCTAAAACAAGAGCGCAATAGTTCCAAATATTGTTCAAGCTTGAGAAAATTGGCGTTTATTGACTCATTGTCCAATTTATTGCCTTCCTCGTTCTTAATTATTTTCATTTCAAGTGAATTTAGCTCCATACAAGCTTGGTTCAGAATGGTCTGAGTGTGATCGAGAAAGGCGTCCATGTCGCACAATTTTATGTCTTTGCTAACAGGCTCAGCTTGAGAATTTGTCTGATTTATTTTTGAAAATATTGCATGTCTTTCGTTCAACAGTTTTAGGATGCTCTGCGAGTTTTGATTCAATTGTTCGTGTAGTTTTTTCTCTTCGGTCTGTTTGGGCTTAGGCTGGACTGACTGGACTTCGTCCGATTGGACACTCAGATTGCTGCTCAGAGCCGAAGAAGAAATCGAAGTGGAGAGCAGTGGCACCGATTTTTGTGATATATTTGAATTGGACGGCGAGTGGCTGAGCGAGCTGACCGACGACTGTTGCCGGTTTAGTAAAGTGTTTTCGTCGTTTTTGCCCGTCAAATGCTCCAGATAGTTGCACCATTTGCTACGCTCATCGCCCGACTTGGTCACCAGGGTGAGCAGTTTTTGATACTCGATGGTTTTTTTGCTATTTGCGGCATATTGTTCGACGACTAGATAAAATTGACGCTTGTCGTTCAATAGACCGAATCGGGTGATCCAAATGATCGGAATTACTGGCACGAGAATTTTTTTGAATTTGTTTTCTATGTGTGTCAATGGTTTGAGTATGTAGCGGCGTTTTTCGTCTGTCGATTTTTCCAGAAGAACCAAAATGTCTTCGTAGAGAAGTGCGTGCAAAGTTTTCGAGCTATTTTTTGAATGCTTCCACTCAAGCTCGCTTTCATGCAGCAATTTTCTGTCTTTAACTACCAGATTCTAAATTAAATAAAAAAATAGATGAAAAAAATTATTTTCTTATTTTTAGAAAAAAAAATTTTTTGCTCACTCGGTATGGCGCCAGACTTTGATTTTTGAGTGCATACTGATCAAACTCTTTTGTGTCAATACGACTGGCTATTTCGTCATTGCGAATTTTGTTTTCACATACTGTCACAGCATTATTTACATAGTGCGATATTTTGCTACTAGCATCGACACACTCTTGAAGACGATGTATATCATCTTCATCTTGATTAAATTAGAAAAAAATTAATTTTTTTCTTTTAAAAAAATATTTTTTGTTTTCGCTTTAATTTCCTAAATTTTTAAATTTCAAAAAATGAGACAAAAATTTTGTCATGGTACCTGAAAAATCAGTGTATAGTATCAAAATTTAAAGGCTACTATTTAAAAAAACTTATAAAAAAAAGAAAATATTTTTTGAAAATAGATAAATTAGAATAAAATCCAATATATATAAAAATGTAATGAATAAAATTTTTTAAACAAAAATCTTTCTTTAGGAGGTCATTTGATATTTTGAAAAAACTTATAAAAATTGAGTTGTTAAAATTTAATTCTATTTTTAATTTGATTTCGCAGGCATAAAACTTAACTGAATCATCTTAAAATTTTATTAACAAAGAATATAGAAAAAAAATAAAATATAAAATGTTTACAATTGAAAATTAATTTAAGAAAATACTAAATTAGGTTATGTGAAATTAAAATTCAAACAAAACAAAAACTCTTCCTATTTTGAAAAATTAAAATTTCCCAAAAAAAAATATTGTACCAAAAAAAAGTGTAGCGACGTTTGTCGCATCATTTTATACGATTAAAATTGATTATTAATTTGATTTCCCACAAGAAAAAAAGAAAATAAAAATTGTATCTTATATTTACAAACTATGTTGAATTTAACTAAAAAGAATTTTTTTAAAAAAATATTTTATTTGGGTAAAAATTAATTTTTAAAAATAGAAAAATTATCTTTCTTTTTGTATGTGAATTTCACAATACCTTAATTGTGGTTTTGTATTTTCGTTTTTGATAAATTAGGCGACAATGTGAAATTTCATTAATTTTTAATTAACAAATATTAAAAAAATTTTTTAGCCTTTGTTCTAATGATGAAAAATTTGCTCTGCAGATGAAACATCTGTTATTTAGCTAAAAAAAATAATGACCACTACACTTGCTAACAAATAAGGTGTAAATACATCGGCAATTTCAACAACTCCTTTGTCGAAGACAAAAAATATATGAACACTATAAATTTTTTTTTCAATTATTATTTATTATCATTGTTGTCCATTATTTTCTTTTTTAAAAAAATAAAAAACAATTGAAATTTACTAAAATAAAATAATATCCTCTGAATGTAAAAAAAATGGAAAAATTTTTATTTTTATAAAATTTTCAAACTTTTCAAAACAAAATAGAAAATAAATAAGATTAAAATATTAATAAAATTGAGTGATATGTTATAATAATCTTAAAAAGCTCTGTATCTATATCTTTTAACGTGTCAAACTGTAATATTAGATTATAAATTAGACTGTCTGAATTGTTCACGTCACAGATCAAGTTAATCTGAGCCAGCTGTTGGAAAAGCTTTTTATTTAGCTTAATTAAACAAATAAATATGTTAAATGTCATAATGAAAATATCAAAGTAAACAAAAACACTAGAAAAAAAGGCTTATTAGAAAAAACAGAATTTGTTTAATGGTTTAAATAAACAAATTTAAATTACCAGAGGCAGATTTGGAGAGCTCGTTGAACAAAAGCTTGTACTTTACTAAGCGTTGTACTTCAGTTGGTAAAAAGTCTTTCAAATGAAGCTTACGACAAATCCAGTGGTTCTCAGCTCCCTTTTGATTAGAAAATTTTTTATTTAAAAAAAATTTTTTTTTTTTTATTTACTGATATAAATTGATTAAATTTGTCGCTATTTTTCAACTTTGTCTGCAATAATTTGATGGCTTGACTTTGATTTTCACAAAATTTGGCACATGCAGATTGAAATTTGGCGCCCTCTTCGCCTTTAAACTGTTCCAAGATAACATCAATCAACTGCTTTATTGGTACAATCGGATTTTCACGTCTAAGTTGTTTTAATTTTTTATTAAAATTAGCTATTTTTTTATTAAAATAAAAAACAATTAAGTTAATTTGAAAAAAATTTTATTAAATTATAAAAATTATATTTACAATGTATTTCGAGTACTTCATCCAGATTGGGAAAAACAGTCTCTTGTTCTTCAACAGTTAGATAGACATTTATGTGTATAGGAATATAAAAGTGGTTTTTCATGATTTTCAAATTGCGCACATGCTTTTGTTCAGTGTGAATGAGTTCGTTGATTACTTCTTGGGTTTTGATTTCTTTGCGGGTCAACTTTTCCAAAATTTCCTTTGGAATCGATGCACTAATACTGGGCAATTCCTCGTCGACTTCAATGTCCGACTCTTGCATCCAAAAGCGGTCGTTGCTGGAACCATGGTGTCCGCTGGACGACGACCGATAGCTGTTTGTGTTTAGCTCGTGTTCGTTCATGCTACTAGATGATTCAACAGAAAATCTTTTAAAATTTTATGCATAAAGCGGCATAGTTAAGATAAGCTTCTGGTTATAAATGTTTACCGGTCATTTAGCTGGGAATTTAGCGGGTTCGATGAGGATATAGCGTTTTTTATTTCAATTGGCTCGGGATCACTTTTTAAACAAGCATTAGAAATCTCTTTTTTTTTTTGTTAAGCAACTAATTTAAAAGCAATAAGAAAATAGCTAAAATAACACCTTTTTGTATTCAAATCTCCCATTAAAGCTGGGCACTTATTAGTTTTTACAGATACTGGGCTTATTCTTAAGAAAAATTACTTTAAAATGCTTTTAGCTCAAAAACAAAACTTGTCTTTAATATGTCAATAGTTATTGGAATTATTTTAATCACGCAAAAGTCATCATATTCAAAAAAAAAAAAAAAATTTTTTTTTAATAATTGAGAGTGAATATAAAAGGCTTTATTTTGGTTATAAAAAAAAAATAAAATAAATAAATAAATAAAAAAAAAATAGTAAAAAATTCTAATTAACTACTATTAGTAAAATTAAATTGAGGTTACTAATTTTTACCTTTTTGATCGAGCAACATTAGACTTTGATTTTTTAACATCAACTTTCAAGCTACCGACTCGTTTGCACGCTTGTTCTCTGGCATATCCATTGGATGTGCCAGAGCAACTTGTGCTCAAACAAGCCGTATTACTGTAAGGTTTATTAGGCAAAATTTGACTTTGATTCGGGTGATTAGAATCTTTTTTAAGACTTAATCGAAAAAAAAAAATGATTATTTGAAAAAGGCAAGACGGCGCAATAACAAAAGCAAGCACCCATGTTATAACCCCTTTAGAAATGCATGTGAATGTCTTACCTGTTCAAATGGTCAGGGCTGTTGTTGTGCGACGAATGTCGCTGTTCATTGTTGTTGGGAGAAGATGAGCCCGAGTGTAGTGTGGTAACTTTAGGTGCTGTTGGCGAAGTTAGTATGACCGGCGTTGGTTTTTGTGCGTTCAACATTTCGAACTTTTTTATTGCTTCATTGACCGGCAAATTTCCTTAAAAAAAAATTCAAATTTTCATTTTATTTCAAGATCAATTTGAGAAAAAAAAAATAAAAAACTTTGTATATAATCACTGGGATAATTAGTTGGAATAGACACTGAGTCTCCAGTGGTCGATTGACCATCTCCGATTGTACTTGGATAAAAAAAACTCTGCGGTTCTTCATCTTTTTCTTTTTATAGACAACAAAAATTAGCATGAAAAAAATTTCTAAAAAATTAAATTTTAATTATTCTTTACTCTTGGGTCCAAAAATCATTTTTTGAATGTTGTCAAATTTTTCCTTGTAATCCGATTTAATTGTTTTCTGTGAGCCTTGACATTCGCTCAAAAGGCCACTATTCAAACAATGTCGATGAATTTTTATATCACATTTTGACTCTTTTCAATTTTAATATTAAATTATAATTTTAGATAAAAAAAAATAAATTTGACACTTACTTTGACAAGCTAAGCCTTGGTAGCCAATGCCCCAAAAAGGCTGACTACACCGGTAGCAGAGAGACTTTTTGAGAAAAAAGACCGAATCTATCATACTGTGTCCGCGAACCGAATAGGTCGAGTTTTTTTTCAATTTTAGCTTTTTGTTCAAAAAAATGGGTATCTTGTCTATTTCATATTTGCCGATTTGTTTAACAGGCAAGTTGAATCGCTTGATAAATGTTGCCAAACAGCTGGCCAGTGCAGATATTTGAGCTGTGTCTCTTGGTCCGTTCCATTCATTGTTTATTCTAACCAGATTTCTGCCCAATTCATCCACATAAGTCGCCAAATTGGCCACTATACAAGACTTGGCACTGTCAAAGTCATTTTTGTCCATTGAAACAGACATTTTGGACAAGTCGTTGCCATGAAACAAGCTTGCCAAGCCTTAAAATTAAATTTTTTTTATTAAATTTTTTCCCTTCTATTTCAGCGCTAACATTTAACAATAAAAGACAAAAAATATATTTAACTAGTTTAACATTTAATGACAAAGGGGTCTACTCTCATGACTTACTTATACTGCGCTTGACAGTTTGATTCCTAATTACTTTAATCTGATTATTATTTCTAGAATTTTTATTTCGATCTTTAATTTAACCAGAGATTCAAGTAATGTAATGCATTCAAATAATGTTCACACATCTTACCTATTTGATCGACTTCTTTGAAGCGAATTAGCTGACTGTTCACATTTTGTACAGCGTCTTTGCGATACTCTTCAAGCAAAAGTCTCAATTGAATCATGTTTTCGGTCGGATTTTGTTCAAATATTTCCTCAAATTTTCTAATTAGCATTTCTTTTACTTTTATTTTCAAAGGCTGTTGGTAATTGAAAAATTTTATTTTTAAATCAAAAAATGCAGTCAATTTAAATGCTCACCGCTGAATAGTCTATGAAAACTGTGTACAATTCGTACGACCATCGGATTATTACATCCTTTTTCTCGTTTGCCAACAAAAGTTCTTCCACAAATAAACAAAAAAACTATTTTTTTTTAATTAAAATATTTTTGTAATTTTTTTGTTGGCTTAAAATTTACCAAGTCGTTCGGAGACTCGTTTTGGCTGCCAAGCGTATAGCACAAAAAAACCGATAGACTAATTGGCTTTGAAATCAAATGTCTGTAATCATTACAGCCATTCATGTCAAATGAAAACTTAGAAAAAAAATAATTAGTTTACAAACTTTATTGTGAACTGTTTGAGTTTATTTTCAAATATTCAAAAGCTATTTAAATGAACTGAGTCAACTTTTGATTTAAATTTTTTGTTTTTGACCAAGTTTTTTTCTAGATTAGTTTTTATTTTATTTTGAAACAATCAGTTTTGTTCTAAAAAATTTTTTTTTTGTTCTTAATTTTAAAATTTGTATAAATTTTGTGTAAAAATTGGAGAATTTTTTTTATGTTTTATCAATCTAAAAAAAAAAATTTAAATTCAAAATGTTTTTTTCAATATATAAGACAATTTTTATTACACAACTTTTTTACAATAATTATTCTACAATTAGATCTCAATTTCTCAAATGAATAGTCCTTATTCAATAAAACGTTTATATATTAAAGTTCAATTTAACTGAATTATTTCATTAAGCCTTGATAATTGTCAAAAATCAAATTTTTTTCAATCATATGCTTGATTTTTTTAAATTAAATAATGCTGTTAAATTTAACACCCAAAACTTATTGATTAAATTTAAAAAAAAAATAAAACTTAATAAATAAAACAAAACAAATAAATCACTTTTTTCTAATTTTAATAAATTAATAATCTGAAAATATATAAAAATTTTATTCAAAATATAATTTTTAATAGTGAATACTATTATATATCAATAGCTATAGTAAGATTGTTTAGTACTACAGGCTCTTGGTCTACAGTTGTCATAAACTTCACATCGACTTCAAGACTCTTCCAAATTAAAAATATGTAATAAAGTTTGTCAGACTACTTTTATCATTTTATCTAATTCTCTGATGAATGGTGATGCTTATTTGGTATTCATTTTGGACCCTCTGCATATTCAGGCTTGATTACAATTTATAGATCAAAAACTTGAACAATTGTTGCCAACAAAAAGAAATAAAATACAATTATTTTTGTAATGTGTACATTAGTACCCTTGGGCCGGTCTATCAGATTTTTTCGTTAGGCGTTTAAGACCAGCTATTTATGCTCCATGTCAACTAAAACGCTAATGGTTTAGCTAGTTTAACAAATTCAGTGATATCTCCAAAGATGTCGCTATATCATCATGTCATGTATTTATTAATTCAAACTTTTTTAATTAAGCACTCATAGATCATATATTCTAATAAGTTTAAGTTTTCAAAAGACAGGCTTAAGTATACATTTCCAATAAATATTGAATATCATAACGAGGTAAAAAACTAACTGAATTTTATACCCTTTAACATATTTGACTTTGTTAAAAAAATAAAATAATTGAATTAATAGCATTTGAAAAAATGAATTTTAAAAATTCAAAATTTTTTTTCCTATTTTTAATTTATTATCTAAACTGTAGTTTTCGACATATTGTTTTTTGAAACAAAAAAATTTTAAAAATTTGACGTCTTTTTTGTTCTCAAGTGAGTCAATAACTTAATTTATTTATTAAGGTTGTTCACTCTCAAAATGTGAATTAACACTGAAAGGCCGGAGGGATTTTTCTACCTTTTTTTTGTTGACTTTTAGTTTTTTTTTAGTTTTTTTTAATGAAAATAAAATTATTTTGTAATAAAATAAATTAAATAGTCTTTTAATATTTTTGAATTAAGTATTGAAAAAAAATTATAAAAAAAATTTTTGAATTTTTTTGAATAAAAACAAAGAAAGGAAGCAACTAATGGGGTAAAAAAGACCCCTCCGGCATTTCAGTTTTAAGAACTAAATATTTGAAATTTAAATACTGTGAATTTAGCTATTATTTTGGGAAAAATCCACAAAAATAAACTAAAAAAATCACTTTTTATTTATAATTGACAAGAATTCTAGACTTCAAAAAATGTCAAAGTATAATGATCAAACAAAGACATTGGACTTGTCCAAATTAATGTTCAAAATTTTTGTTGAATTTTTTTATCAAATAAATATTTTAATTATTAAAAAAAATTGGATTTTTTTTCCTTTTAATATTTGTCTTTTCTAATAGTTTCAAATAATTAGTCTCATTTTTGGCAAAAAGGGCACAACAGTATGCCAATATATTTTCTTAATTTAAAGCCTAAAAATTCGACTAATCTCTGCCAAATAGTCAAATTGATTTTTACAGTTAAAATTAGGCAAATATTTACCTTATCATTGGCATCATGTAAATTGTCTTCACTAGTATAAGATAAATCATCTTTACATTCAATTATCTAAGCAACCATAAAAAACTTTTTAGCCAAGAAATTGAGAGCTTATTTTAAAAAAATTACATCATCGCTTTGATCGTTGATTTTTTGCTTGTCCAAATCACCAGCAGAGACGGAATGATTTAAAGAATTTATAGCAATATTGGACAACGATTGGGTCTGATATCCTTTTCCATTTGTAGAGCTCTTTTTTTATTTTAAAAAAAAAAAATTTTATTTAACTTAATCAAAAATAGTGGTTGCAACAAATACTCTTGTTTTCTTGATGGAGCGTTTTTCGCCAGTCGAACTGGACACGTTCGGGGCATTGTTGACAGAATTATTGAAATTTTTAAGCGATTCATCTGACATTGAGTGCTGCTTGCGGTGTGTGGCGACCAAATTGCGACTAATATCGGTCGAATCGTTGACAAACTGAGTCAAATTCGAGTCGGCCGACTGGGCCAATGTGCCAACGACAGCCATTTGGTCCTCGTGGTCCGTCTCCGGTTCGCTTCTGCTCTGCTCTTCGTCGTGCTCAGTCTTGCAGTCGTCGGACGTGCGACTTTCGGTCGAGTGCTTGGACTCGTTCAAGCTAAGCTCGCTTTTGCTCTCGTCAAGACGCGAGCGTATACTAAACGAGGACGACGTTGCCGGAGTGCACGGACTGGGCGTCGCGTTCGTAAACGGCAAACGCCGCTGCAAGTGCATTGACACAAATGAGTTAGCTTAAAGAAAAATTTAATTAAATTGAAAAATTTTTTTTTTTTTTTTTGGTGGTAAAAAGGACTCGCAAATGCCAAGACAGTGGAAGAAAATGGACGAAAAGACTTTGAGTCGAATTCTTACAAGTTAACGATTCTACTGAACCACGCTTGCGATTGGAAAAAGTGGGCGATGAGCCATATGAAAATTTTATGTTGTTTGTGCTTGAATTTTTGTCCTGTGTGTCGCTAGACTTGCCCATACTGGACGAAGTTTGCTTATTTTTGGACCAAATCTTATCCAACTTGTCCGATTTGGCACGTCTGTAAACAGTTGGTGAGTTGGACTTGCGGCTAGATGGAGTGGGTGAACATGAAGACGAGGACATGGTGCCGTAGGGTACGGACATGTTGCCGGTCGGTGTGTACGATGTGTAATAGGAGGTGGCCGCATCGGGGACCTCCAGATGGTTGTTGGAGCTGTCTGGCTTGGATGGATTGAGCAGGTCGTTGAGCGACGAGCGGCTCACTGTAAAGTTGACTCGGTTGGAGCTCAGGGTCCTTGGCAATGGTGGCTTCGATCTCGGCTCATTCTGGTCCGCATTCATCATATCATTTCGAGTCAGAGTCTAGTCAAGTTCAGCGCAAGGTGTTTTTTTAATCTGTTGAAATATCAATATATTGCTGAATGTTTAAATTAATTTAATGTTATTGTTATTCGTTCGTTTCTAATGCTGCTGTTACTTAATCTTTCAATGTTTTTTTATTAAAGATAATTTGCAAGCTTATTTTCAAGATTTAGATAAGGTTGATATTTAGGAAAAAGCATAGAGTTCGAGAGAAGATTCGATATAATGTAATTAGTACTCGAGAAATTGTTTATAGGTTATAGAAATCGTTTGGAATTTTTGGAAAAAAAGAAAAGAAAAAAAAAGAGAACAGAGAGTGAGAGAGAGAGAAAAAAGTTGTTTATAAGATTATGTAAAAAATGTGAGATTTTGTTGTATATTGCTGAGGTCTGGCCCGGCATCTCCTTATTTGTATACATTCGACTAATTAATTAAAGAATTCGAAATTCGAAATATTTGGCATTGCTTTTTGTGTTCGCCTAAAACCGCAAAATAATGACATGCTAAATGTTTGATGATTTTTTGCCACCATGACGTTCGTGGCATTTGCGAGGAATTTCAGCTAAAGTATGCGAACAAATTCTACTTACCGCACTCATCTATCATGCTGTGAATTTCTTTGCTCTCTTTTGACTTGACACAAGTTCCATTTATCTAGTTTAACAAAAAAATTAATTTACTAATCTTTTTTTTTAAATTTCTAATTTTTTTTCTAAAGGGATTTATAAAATTTATAAGAAAAAATTTTGATTTTTAAATTTAAATTTAAAATTTAAGACTATTTTTTTACGGACCAAAAAATGTTTAATTTTGATTAACAGCCAAAGACCGGAGGGATATTTTGACCCTTTTTTTATTTTAACTCGTTTTTTTTTAAAATAAAATTGTTTTGAAATATTTTTTAATTTAAGATATGATTGAAAAAAAAAATCTAAAAAAGACTAAATTTTTGTTACTAAAAAACAAAGAAAGGAAGTAACAAAAGAGGTTCAAAAGACCCATCCGACCTTTGAGTGTTAAATTAACAAAAAGAATTTTTGACATAATTAATAACTGATTTTCTAATTATGATTAATTTTTTCTAAATTTATTTAAAATTTAAGACTGATTTGAGAAGATAAATTGAACGAATTTTTGAAATTAAAAAAAAACTAAATTTTTGGAAAATTTATGGCTATTTTATTTCTAAATAAAAGCTACAAAATTTAAAATTTTAATTTTTGATAATTTGAGATTTTTTTTTCACGGGCCAGAAATTAACTCTTTAAACCAGTTTGGTAATCGATAATTTTTTTTCTTCTTAATCTCTTTAAAAAAATGAAATATAAAAAACCTTTGTTTATTATTAGTAAACAAAATTATAGACTTAAAAAAATAATTTTTAATTTTAATTTTTTTATATTAGTTTATTAATCAAGAGAATAGTTATTATGCTATTACATAACTTTCCATTAAAATTAATGTCCTCAATTATTTGACTTCGAATTATTAAGAAAAAAATCACTTGACTAAGAATTTGCTGCTTACACTGAAAAAAATTAGTTCAAAATTTTTTTTATAATTAAATAAAAAAATTAAGTAAAATTTAATAAATTAAAATTTAAATGAAAAATGGCTCATAAGTGAATTTTGGTTCCATAGCTTTTTTACTAAATTGATTCAGAGAAAAAAAGAAATCCTTTCACTGACAAAGAGCTGTCACTGTTTGATTTATTAATTATCAATTAAACACCAAATTTTATTTTGATACAAAAATAATAATAGCCATTTAGCACTAGATTTTTTGCGTTGTCTTGTTGAATTTAACAAAATGTAAATTAATTTTAAAATTATTTTCTTACTTTTAGAATAATATCGCCAACTTGAATGCCTGAATGATATGCCGGTGTATCTAAAATGAAATAAAAAATTACAATCATATTTTAAATTATTATAATTTAATTTTTGAGTGATCATTTTTTTTTCGTTAAATTATCAGACAAAAAATTTCAAATTTCTTACTTGGAAAAACCTTAGAAATGAGGATTCCATTTTTTAAATCAAAGCCAAAACCGCGCTCCGACTTACGAATTGTGACCGTAAGCTCTTCGTACTCGAGCACGGCCAGCTCGTTATTGACAATATTAATTATTTGACTAGAGCTGAATTCTCTCTGAATAGACGACGAAGAAACAGTCGTAGCTTCTTTTTTGGTCAACTGCAATTTTCTTAATCTTGAAAGAAAAAATTAGCAAACTTTAAACCAGCTTATTTTTTGTACTTTTCAGTGGCACCGCTCAAGCGGTTTAGGGTTTCTGTTGTATTCGGATTCGATAATGATACCGTTGATGGAAATGATGACATATTCATTTAGTCAAATGATGCTGCCATTTAGTGAATTAAAATCTTCTGTTTTATTTATATATTTCAGTTCTAAATAAACTATCTAAATAATGTTAAAAATTATTTTAATAAAGGTCCAGTGTGCCAAGTTTCCAAGGCTACTATGACTAATAGAAATAACAAGATTAAAAAGTTTTAATTTTAGCAAAAAGAATATAATTAGCTGATAAAAAATTCATGTGAATTTATTATTAATAAACTGATGCTGGTTATCTACCAATCTATACATCATCGATCATAAATCTAATCTGTAATTTGTTACCAAGGATATTTTAAAAAAATGAAAAAAAAAAAAGAACGCCTAAAAGCCAAAATTAAAAATACTTTAGATGTTTAGCATTTTTATTTCTATTTCATTGTTAAAAACACTAGGTATCTATTCGTAATTATGTTTGAAAATTTATTATTGAAATTTAAAAAGTTTTAAATTTCAATTTTCTTGATTTGAAATTTTTTTTTATTTGAAAAAAAAGTGTGCAAATGCTTGGATAAATTGAATCAGAGTGCATAACAAGGATTATGTAAAATTTTTTCTTTTTTTTTTTTGAAAATTACTCATGGTCTATCGGCGGAAACACAAATATTTATTTTGAGATTCGAATATTTAGCTATAATTATGCAACTCCATTAGCTATTTCAGGTAATGAGCTCAATTTTGCTTGTTACTTGATGGGATTTGTGTTTTTATTTGCTACTCGAACAAAAAAAAAACAAATTCAGATAAAACAGAATAATTGCTTTCTACTTATTTCATCGTCGTCTAAGGCTTCGTTTGTTGTTCTTGGTGCCGAGAACGATCAGGACCTGGGCACTTCAAATATTTACATTTGCTAAAAATCAAAGCTTTTAAAATTTTTCTTCCCTCCTTTAAAAAAATAAATATTTTTCTTCAATTAGTGGCTCTAAAACCAGAACTTAAATTTCTAGAAACAAAAAAAAATAAAACAAAACCTAGTTGATTTCTTGTTTAAAAAAAATTATTGACCTTGAATATTTTGATCATACCACTTGACACAACTGATTTTGATTTTTACATTCATATAAAAAATGACGTAATTAGTGTTTTCCCTGATAAAACAATAATGGTTTAAAAATTTTTTTTGATAATGTAGGTGATTGCTGTCGAGTACATATTTCCGTTAGAGATTATGTTTGAATAAAGCTTGATGTGTTTAAAAACAAAGGCTATGAGTTCGTTTGTACATGTTAATTATTTATTCCTGTTTGTAAGACAAATTATTTGTCGTCATACAAAATAAAAGGGTCAATCGAGCATTTTTTTCAAATATTGACCTTAGATCAACAAAAATAAAACAAAATAAAATAAAAAAATTAATTGCTTTCACGCTCAAAATGAGCCATAATTTAAAGATAATTTTTCTTTTTAATTCTATTGTCTTTCTAATACCCTAGAATATCTCGTATTTAGGTTAGGGATCGAATTAAAATTCGCTTTTCGTCAAGTCAATATTAAACAGATTAGACTAGTCAGTTAAATTTAATCTTGTCTATCATCTAGAATAAGTGACTGCGTCTTGGATTTAAATCAACATAAGCCATAGCACGGCTCTTCATATCCGATAAATTAAAAAAAAAAACATTCAAAATTTATACAAATTCCACTCTTTTTTTTACAAAAAAATATAAAAAAATTTATACATTTTTTTCTTTTAATCAAACAAATTTTTGATAATAAAATTAAATTTTATAATTGTCATTTTTTTAAATTTGAACTTTATCAGTATATGAATAATTTGCAATGAAAAAAAAATTGAAATTTGCTTAATTTGGGTTAAGATCTATTGATATGCATTGAAAATCAATTTTGAAGCATGAAAATGGCTAAAGCATTTACCGTGTGCGCATTTGAGCTAATTAATCTAGAAAACAAAAAAGAGTATGAGTGCGTTTTCAGTCAGTCAATAGCTTAAGACTATGAAATGCTCGAACATTTAAAATCATTTAGTAACAGGCCTATCAAGTCTTCAAGGCTCAATCTAATTGCCTAGACATAAACTAAATCCCATGATTTTTATTACGAATTTAATTTTAGCTAAACAATTATCTAGAATTGTTATGCAATTATTTGCTTCTAGATTACTATGTTTGTCTATGGGGATTGAGCACCTATAGTTAACAAAAGAAAGAAAGATAGGCTACTGAGTGAATGTTTGTCGAA
This sequence comes from Brachionus koreanus, assembly GCA_016987375.1. Classification (NCBI taxonomy): domain Eukaryota; kingdom Metazoa; phylum Rotifera; class Eurotatoria; order Ploima; family Brachionidae; genus Brachionus; species Brachionus koreanus. The sequence continues at coordinate 665,850 of PJRA01000016.1, forward strand.
ACAGTTTAATAGCTTTATCTTTTATAGGGCTCTTGAGTCAAACAAATAAGCTATAATGCATGAAATCTATGCAATTACTATAATGGGCGCATAGATTTGCCAGCCCCTAAGCAATCAGCACTTAGCTATTGATTTAATTGCTGACTAGATATGCTAATCAACGTCTAAATGACACTTGAAAAATTTCAAATAGTTTCTATTCGTGTATCTAACACGTCGAAACAAAATTTTACAAAAATAAAACTAATTAAAAAAAATTAAACAGAAAACAAAAATTTTTATTTAAAAAAAATGTCAGATTTAATTAAAATTTTGAGATAAGAGAAAGAATAAAAAGAGAGAGAGAGAGAAAGAAAAACATAGCAACTAAGGATATATAGAATTTAAGTTTAAGTTTTGAATAAATTTTTTACTAGACTATTCATTTTATTTAAGTTTAACGTGCTTTTAATGTTTTGTAGAACAATTACCTTTAGGAAAGAAAACAAACCATCTAAATAATAATACACCTAATTTTTGGTATTTACGTTAATACAACATATATGTGTTAATAATCGTTTATAACATAAAAAAAATATCTTTGGAAAATTAACATTAATTTCTAATGCTAGAAATGTAATGTGTTCTATTCGTAATACTGTATACCTAGAGCCAGATCTTGTGTGCATACATTGGCTCAAAATAAGCGATTGACATTTATTGAATATTAACATTAATCCTTGAGTGTTTGGAAAGCTACAAAATACTAATTATTTAAATGAAAAAAAAAATTTAATTTTTAGTATTTTATTTTGAATGAAAAAAAAATGATCGCACCAAGGATCGAACTTGGGACCTCCTGTGTGTTAGACAGATGTGATAACCACTACACCATGCGATCTTCAATATTTGAGCTTAACAAAAATTTTCATCTACACAATAAAAAAAATTATTTTTTTCCTTTTCGATTACTTTTAAAATTAAAACAAATTTGCTTATAAATAAAATTTATTTAACTAATAATCTCTAAAATAATGTGTTGATTGCAAAAATTAAATTGAACTTCTTAAAAATTTAAAGTTTTAAACTAAAGATTTAATTCTTTAAATAGTAAATATTCTTGAATAAATAGTTTTTTGTTTTAAAAAATTAAATTTTAATCGAAATTAGAAAAAGAAAAAGAATAATATCTTGGCTATAAATTTTATTTGAGTTTAAGTTTTTATTCAAAATGTCATTTAAACCATCATGATTGGAATTTTTTATTTACAATTAAAATATGTTTGACAAAGCTGATTGATTTATTGATTTATAAAAAAAAAAAACGCAATAAGCAGAATAACTTCTTTATAACTTGAAAGCTTACTTTAGTTTTTTTTTTCTCAGAATAATTCTAGAATTTTTATTTTGGAAGCTGCTTATTTCAATTTTACTTATGTTGTAAATCAATTATAAAAAAAATGAAATATTAATCAACGACTTAATGAAACTCGAAATTTATGTTATCTTTTAATGAATTTTTTATTTCTTTTTTTTAATCCTTGTATACAATCATTTCCCATGTTTAAAAGTGCAGTCTAGTGAATCACTTTGCTCTCAAGTTTGAACAAATTTCATCAAAAAAGTCCAGACCAAATTTTAAGATAATTGCTCTAAATATCAAATAATTTCAATAATTTGATTAAAAAACTAAATCAAATTAGAATTGGCTTATTGAAAAAATAAACAATTTTTTTTTCTAAATTTAAAGTTTATTCTCATTGCTAAAAAAAATCATTCTTAAACTAATTACTCAATTGATTCAGGAAAAAAATAAGCAAAAAAGAGCGATGATTGATACAAGACCTATAGCAGTAATTAAGAAGCGTATACTGAAAATTTTATTTGTTTAAAAATTTAAGACAATTAACTAGTCTTTATATAGAATAGAAATATTTAAAAAAAAATGATCGCACCAAGGATCGAACTTGGGACCTCCTGTGTGTTAGACAGGTGTGATAACCACTACACCATGCGATCTTCAAATCATTCTATCAAAGTTCTACAATTAATAGTAAAAACTGTGCATTTCAAAGCGGATCTGTTGAAAACAATATGTTAGCATGGCAAATGGTGCCAAATAAATGCCTTTGATTAAAAGTCGTAAATTTTTCAATCAATCAAAATAAATTTAAACTAAATTTACTATTTAGAATTAAAATTTTGAAAAAATGGAAAACAATATCTCGATGACTGATAAACAAGAATTGAATGTAGAACAGGTTTATTTGACAAATGCCCAGTAAAAAACTAGCGATCACTCTTCTTTTTGTTAAAGTATTCTTGATATACTAGAAGATTATTTTTTTAAATTTTTGTTTAATTAAATAAAATTTATACAAAAATTTACCCATTGATTGTTGAACATAATTTTGAACATGAAAGATTCTATTAACATCATGACAATATTAATAAGAGCCCAGAAAATAAATGTTGATGAGAATCCATGATAGTATGCACTGAATATAAAAGATGCCGACAATGATATGAAAAATTCTAGTTTTGATCGCTTTCCACCCAATGGAGTGTAAACAAAGCTTTTAAAATTTTAAATAAAAATTAAAAATTTTAAATATATAGTTTGTTTTTTAATACTTTTTTATAAATATATGAACACCCGAGTTCCAATTTCTAAGATTAATTAAATAAATATTTGTCAAAATATGATAATTTTTTATTACCGCCACATCTCGCTAAAGCTAGAGACAAAAAAAGCATACCTAGGTAGCTCAGTTGTTTCTACTCCATTTAGAATGTGAAAAATGTTTCCCACTGCAAAAACATTGTAGCTGACTAGACCTGATAAGACACATCGAATTGGAATGGAAATTAACTTAAAATAATTAAAGTCGATTTAAATTTTTTTAGTTGATAAAAAATTACTATTGAGAAAGTTGAAAAGGTTTCAATGGTGTCATCAATTGCATTGAACATGGAAAATATTGAGGTAAAATGGGCAAAAAATTCAAGCACAAGGCCATTAATTACTATTTTAACTATTAAATTAGAAATTTTTTTTTCCTTTATGCACACATTTGGTCGATCAATTTTAATAAAATTTTCAAATGGAACAAAAAGACCAGGAAACAAAAATGTTGGGTGATTTATGTAATAAAAATAGTTCAACAAGTTCATTTGGCCATCATTGGCATCAATTTTTTGGCTGCAAAAGCTTATAATTTTCAGAAAAGAATCATCCTGAAAAATGATAAACAAAAAGCAAAATTGGCCTGTATTTGAATTAAAAAATTGCGACTAAATCAAATGTATAAGACTAAAATTTATGCTATTTATTTTAACTTACTAATAGTTTGCTTTTGAAAAAGGTAGTTACCAGAAAGTACACGATCCATATGACTATTTTTGATCGGATGAGAGTTGACACAACAAAAAATAGAAATTGGCAAGAGTAAAGAAACAAAATTAGATTGATTGATACAAAATTGGATGAAATAAATGCAGACCACAAACAAATTGCAAATTTTCTCGACTGGAAAAAAGCTTTTATAAAAAAAAAAAAAATTTTTCAGATAAATCTTACTTGATCATTTAGCAGATTTTTCAGTGTTTTTTCAAAAAAATATGTAAATATTAACCATAGAATGCCATGATTATTTAGGATTATATTTTTGTAGCTTTTCCAATAATATTCTTCTTCATTTTGAAGAAACCCAAAATTCTTAAACCCTTAAAAAAATTTCAAACTCTTATAAATTCTTTAAGAATGAATTTATTACTTTGGCTCTCATTAATAAAGTTAATAAGCCAAAAGCAAAGAAAAATGCACGCATATAGAATATAAATTGTTTTCAATAAACTATTGAGCAAACCAAAAGATAATTCATTTCTCTTATGAATTCTGTTGAACATTTAGTTTCTAAAGCATACCATAATTTAATTTGTATAGTAATTTTTATTTAAAATTTTAAAAATGATATTATTGAAAGGAGATTTAGAGTATCTGTTTAAATAAATTATATTTGATATTTTTTAAGCCATAATTAACACTTGCCAAAAGGCGTAAATTAAAGCCATTTATTGTGCTAAAGGGAAAAACTTTTTTGCTTTAATAATAACAAAAATTAATTTAAAAAAAAATAGCAATTTTTTATACTTGTGAACTTTATTGAACACCAATAAAACTTTTAACTCAGTTTTTACTACTGCTACCAAACTGCAATAATATTATTTGACTACACCCGTTTAATACCTTCCTTGTCATCAAATTTGATCCTGCTTAAAAAAACTCTTTAAAAATGTATAAGATAAATTAATGCTGAAATCTGTATAATTTTTTATTCTTATGCAGAATCATGTTTTGGTTACACGTTTATTTCAATTTGAAGTTCAGCTCAAAAAATCTATCAATAATTTACAAAAAATTCAAAATAAAATTTTAAGAGACATTAAATTCTTCACACTGCAAACAAAAATAATGTAACTATCTATGCTAATCTAAAAATTGACATCTTCTTAGACCAATTTTAAACTTGCTCCTATTTCATTCTAATTATTTCGTTTATTTAAGGTTATTTTTCCAAAAAAAATGTGTCTCAACAAATCATATTCAATGTATTCCTTGTGAACTCCACTTTCCTATATTTGAAGAAATACAGTAATAATGATAACAGTTTGATGATTAAAATAAAATTAGTTCCTTTTTTTAAATTGCTTTATTTTTCACCTAAAAAAATTTAATGAATTAAAAATTTAAACTTAGAGTTTATTGATAGAAATTTTTTCGCTTTTGATTTTAATTTTTTGAATTTTAAGCTTGATCTACTCTCTAGTCATAATTTTTATTGGTTCATTGATTTCTAAATGGGATAAAAGCCAATAAGAAAAATTAAAAACACCATCAAAAAAATTATCAAATATTTTAAAGAATAAAAACATTAATTAGAAAGACAATATAATCAAAATGAACCAAAAGACTGTTTTTGTTCTAGTATTGATTGCTTTGGTTTGCATCAGTCAATTTGAAGCTAAAAGCAGTGACTGCAATTGTGGGTGGGCAAATGGTGGAAGAACTTGTGGAAGAAATGATGGAACCAAATGCTGGGATGTTTGTTGCGGAAAGAGAAAAAGAGATTTAAATGAGGAAAAAACAGTTGAATCAAATCCAAGCTCAATTAATCAAGAATTAAAAGATGAATAATTAAAGAAAATCACATTTTATTAGTATCTTGAAATAATAATTTTTTTTGTTCCAAGGCTTAAGTTACCGAATTTTTTTTAAATTCACTAAAATTTTAGTTAAAAATAATAATAAATGATAAATATTAATATGTATTTTTTTATAAAAAGTAATCATTTGAAACCTATCTAATCCTTTTTGTTCAGTTGAAGCATCTTTTGCAGCAGCCTATTCTTTGCATCAATTAAATGAGGAAAAATCGAAAATAATAAACAAAGGTCTTTATTTTTTTGAGTAGCTAATAAACTTAAAAAAATTATTTTTCAACTTTAATTGACATACAAATTAGCTTAATTGACAAGATTTTTTAAGAGTGAAAATCTTCTAAAACACTTTTTATTCTTCTATTCGAAGAAAAAATGGCAATTGTGTAATTGCTACCTAACTATTTCTTCTTTTTTCCCAGAACAATCAAACATTTAAAAATATTTATCTGTAACTCTCTATTTCAATAAAGCTAATTTTAATTTTAATTTTCCTTTATTTTAAACCATTTTATTTTATTTTAACTACATTTCTACTTTTTTTTTTAAATTTATTTTATCTTATTTAACTTTATTTTTGTTTTATTCATTTTTTTTTCTTTTTTAATCTGAAGGAGCTATAGCTCGGTACAATTATACAAATAAATAATAAAAAATGGCACATAGAAATCAATTGTCAAGTCTTAGAATTGAGGACTAGTACTTGTCATGTACAATATTGGGAAAACACTTTATTTGCAAACATGTTATTGACTTTTATTTGAGCTGTTTAATGAATTTCCATCTTTAGATTTGCAAATTGAACAAAACGCAAAAAGAAGTAAAAGTAAAAAAGGCTCTTCAGCTCTTATTAGAAACTCTACTAGTCCATTAATTCAAATAGCTTGACAAGGCTACACAATTGAATTCGGATATTGAGCAATACGAGAATACGAGACTTGATAAGTCTAAAATCAAATCGAACAACCAAAGCATCTAAAAAAATAATAATAAAATTTTATTTTTTTTAGTTTTTTTTCTTTTATTAACATAAACTGTATTTTTTTTTGCTACTAATAAAAGTATTTATGTTACTTATTGGAAATATTTTATCTACCAATAAAAAATTCTGCTACTTTTTTATCTACTAGAAAAAAATATGTCATAAACAAATGTTAATAATATAATGAAGTGAATTTAAATTTAAGAGAATAGTAATATAATTTTCTTATAATTTAAAAGATGGTAATTTTTTTAAAAAATTTTCTCAAATTTAAAACTATCAAGTTTTCACGATTCGGTCATTTTCGAAAAAGCTTTTTTTCTACTGAGCTAAACCATTCGGATGCATATTTGACCAAAATAACTCTAAAAGAGCCTGATTACGAAAAGCTATGGATAAATACACAACAATTTCTTACCAATAAATCAGATAGGATAAACTTTGAAGAATTCAAAGCTTTAATTGACCAAGTTCATGTATTGATCGACTTTTGGAAATCCAAAGATGGAAATTTTAAAAACAAGCCTGTTAGAATATTTTTAGAATCGACTTTTTCAGATCCAAGTACAAGCCTTTCGCAAAAATTTATATCAAATTCAACAAATTGGTCAGCTATATACCAAAATATTGACAAAATTTCTAATCTAATTGACAATACAAATGTTGTAAAGAGCAAAGTGAATATTTATTTAGATGACATGCTTGATTTTTACCTCTTTGAGTATATATATCGTCTACAAGATAATCAGTCATTCACTGGTGAGAATATCAAAGATTTTTACTTTGAAAGCACAAACTTGGATCAAATGAAGTTTTATGTTGATCTTTGTCTTTCTCTTTACAACTATCTGAGTCATGCTGAAAGAATCAGCATTCAAAAAGATGAAAATTTATCGTTTTTTCTTATAAAAACTGGATTGATCTATGTAGAAAAATTTTTGTTCGTAAACAAATCATCAGTTAAATATTTGGAAAAAAATGCAGACAAAAAAAATAGCAACATACTGACCTATTTGGCCAAAATGGAAACACATCTAGAACAAGTTATGAAAAATTACAAAAATTTTAACTCAATACAAGAATTTAAAAAAAATGATTTTTTCAGAATTTTTAGTTTTTTTGAATCAAAGTGGTTGAATTCGTCAGACTGGCTGATGAATATCAACCTGAGCAAATTGAACAATCAACATCATAGTCTTTTCGTTTACGCAGCTAGTGGTTCGATTAGATTTGAAAATTTTGCATATTTTGAAAAATTAACCATCAATATGAACAAACTGTCCAGCCATTTTAATCTATTGGGAAAAAATTATATGAATCTAAATTTACTGTTTCGGGCCTATTTTAACACTTTAATGACTGAAAAAAATAATTTAAATTTAGATAATTTATTAAGTTTATGGTCTAAAATTGATTATGTACCAAATCACAATGGTTTAAGCAATTTGAAATTTTATATCGAATTTTTGAATTCAAAGTCAAAAGAATACAAGTATAGTGTGAGAAAAATTAGAGTTGGGCTAAATGGCAGAGTTTTTGAGAGCAATTTTTGTTTGGAAAGTTTTAAATTTAATCAAAATGATTTGATTAAAATCTCTGAATTGATCAAAGAGAATATTCTATCGTCAGCCTATTTACAAAGTGAAAAAATGGATGAATTGAAAAAAATTGATGACTTATTGTGCGAGAAAAAGTTTGACTTTGTTATTGATGGAATGAACATTGTTTTTCTTAGACACAACCCGAATAACTTTGAGAATATAATGAGTTTGATTGAACTGATAAACAATCGATTTAGAGATAAAAATTGCTTGATTTTTCTGCGAGATCATGTTTTTAAAAGAAACAAAGGTCTTATTAGAAAAATAATGGATTTAAATCACCAAATTGAAGCAAACAATCGAATTGTTTTCTATTGTATTGATTCGATATTTGAGGACGACAAGTTTTTCCTTTACTCGGCTGTCAAATCAAGCGGAAATACAATGATCATATCTAATGACTATTTTTCCAATCAATCTCACTTTTTAAATGAATACGGAAGCTTATTTAGAGAATGGCTATTCAACCGCAAAATAACTGTTGAATTGTCAACAAGAAGAATTTTTTTACCACCAAAATACAAGCTTAAGTGCAATATAATAAGTGACAACAAATGGATTTTACCTTATCTAAATGATGCAAATAATCCAAGAAATCACAATTTTGTTCTTATAGAAAAATTAGATAGAAAAAATAATAAAACTTAACAAAATTTTTTATTATTGCTTATAAAAAAAAATCTGAAAAGTCTGTCTATTTTAAAATCTGAAAAAATATTTACCACAACAAAAATTATTTAATTTTATTACTTATTTATTTATATTTTATTAAAAAAAAACTGTCAAAAAAAGTGACATATAAAGTCAATAAAACTTAAAAAAAATCCCAGCGCCATTGACTGTTAAAGCTAAATAAGTCAGTATCTATTGCTGGTAGGGACAAGATATTATTTTTTTTGTTGCTCATTTTATTAAATTGAATAATGGGAATTCTTAATTCATATCCAATTCTATATAAAAATAAAAAAAATATTCATTACACTAAGTAGACATTTTATTTATTTAAAATAAATTTTTACAAATAACATAATTAAATAAAATCTTTTTATATATTAATTTGTTTTAACCTACTACTGTCTTTAAGTATTTATAAAAATTCAATTCAGCATTTATTTTTAAATGAAAAAAATCTTTAGTTTACTAGAGAACTTAAATTAATAAGTTTTATGAAATTTGATTAGTTTTTAGTAATTTTATACAGTCATTATAATATTTAACCATTTCATCATTGATTTTTTGGGACAAAAATTCTCAAGATGTCCGTTCAATTCTTAAAATAAAAAAATAATGAAAATAAACAAAAATCACACTAAATATTAAATTTATTAAAAACAAAATTATAATATGTTAAAATTAATTTTTTTTAAAAAAATAAAAACATAATTAATAAAGTTAAAAATTTGTTAGAGTATCTTTCTTAAAAATTAAAAAACCATTATTTTCACCATTCGGTTGATTTTGCATTAATTGGTCCTTAAGTCTTAACTCTCGTTCATAATTTTCTAATTGTATTTGTTGAAAAATTGGGCTTGCTGTCTTCTAGTTTGATCTTCTAATTCTAATATTTTTTCTTGCTGTCTTCTATTTTGTTCTTCTAATTCTAAAATTTTGTTGAAATTGAAAAATCAAAATTTTTCAACAATTTTTGTTCGTTTAACGATCGGTAATTTCGTCGTTCCCACTAAACCATTCTTCTTAAAATTTAATAAGCAGACTATGTGGGAAGTTACCGATAATCAAGCTAAATTTTGTCAATTGGACAACAGCCAGTCAATAAAAGGTAACTTATTTATATTTCTTTTTTACCGCATGCTTGAATTTTTTGAGTCATTTTTCTAATTTGAAAAAATGAAAAATATATAGTATATTTTGTTTGAAAAATTAAATGCATTTACCTCTAAAGTTTATTTTATTTATTTCTATCAAAAATGTAAAATTAACTTTACAATTTCGAGTATTTTTTAGCGGAATCAAAAGTAATTTGTCTGAAATCCAAAATAAATAGGAAAATTGAATAGTTTGGTTATAGAACCGTAAAATTTTCATTTTTTGCATTTTTATAGAATCTTGAGTTTTTTAACACTCCAAGTCCCGAGCTTATTTTTCGATCCTTAATGATTACCTTATTTTTTAACTTTTTTATCATGAAAACAGAAATTTTCGGCAACAAAAATTATTTAATTTATCTATTGCTCCAACCCCTTTATAACAAATTAATTTTAATTTTATCTGCTTTTTGTAATATAGTGAATTTGAGTTAAAATAACATTTAATTATTTGTCTTAAATTAAAAACAAGATTAACAAAAATAGTTCTCTCTGTTGCATAATTAATTGAAATTTTATTTGAAATAAAATAGAAAAAAATTATTTATTTTCATATATATGTATATAAATAAATTGTCTTTTTTAAATCAAAAAAGCAAAAAATAAATGTCTAATAAAAACTTTAGTTTTACGGGCTTTAAATTAAAATCTAATGCCCCATTAGACAAAACCAAACAACATGTACAGTCTAATTTTACCAAGCCATCTTATGGCGGCACTACGTTTTCCATGAAGCACTCAACTGAAGAGGATTACTTTGATTCAGATGAAGGCGGAGAAAAATCAAACTCAAAGCCCTATCAACCGGCTTCGGACAGCGAGGAAAGCGAAGACGATCCATTGGACTCTTTCATGGCTGGTATTGAAAAAAAGGCTAAACAAGACCTGGAAAAAATGGGGACAAAAACCGAGGACAAAAAAATTGTCAAAGGAACTAGAGATGACATTGAGAATGAGGATGATCAGGAGAGCTATTTTAGGTGGCTTGAGGAGAACCCGAATGCAGGAGTCCAACAAGCAGATGAAGACGACCAAAACATCGAGTACGATCATGATGGCAACATAATAGTGCCTGAAAAAAAAAAATTCATAGACCCATTGCCCCCTATAGACCACTCTAAAATTGAATATGAAAAATTTGACAAAAATTTTTACCTCGAACATGAAGAAATCAAAGCTTTGACTCAAAGTCAAGTCGATGAATTGAGAAAAAAACTAGGAATAAGAGTAACCGGTGCTTCTATCGCCAAACCAGTGTGCAGCTTTGCTCACTTTAACTTTGACGAACTTCTCATGAAACAAATTAGAAAATCAGAATTCACTACACCAACACCAATTCAAGCTCAAGCAATACCAATAGCTCTCTCCGGCAGAGATATTATCGGCATTGCTAAGACTGGTAGTGGCAAAACAGACGCTTATCTTTGGCCTTCATTGATTCATATAATGAATCAAAAAGAACTTCAGCCTGATGATGGACCAATAGTGCTTATACTAGCACCAACTAGAGAATTGGTACAACAAATTTACTCAGAGGCTAAAAAATTTGCCAAAGTTTACAACATAGCTTGCACTTGTGCGTATGGTGGCGGCAGTTTGTACGAACAGACCCTTGCTTGTCAAGAAGGAGTCGAACTTTTGGTAACTACACCTGGTAGATTGATAGATTTGATAAAAAAAAAAGGAACAAATTTAAAAAGAGTTACATTTTTGGTTCTAGACGAAGCTGACCGCATGTTCGACATGGGCTTCGAGCCTCAAGTCACTTCTATAGCCAATCATGTCAGACCAGATCGGCAAGTTTTGCTATTTAGTGCCACTTTTAAGAAAAAAATAGAAAAACTAGCCAGACATATATTGGTCGATCCGGTTCGAATAATACAAGGCGAACTAGGCGAAGCTAATCAGGATATAACTCAAATAATAAAGGTATTTCAAGAAGGACCCCAAAAATGGACTTGGCTTAATTCAAAATTGGTTGAGTTTACATCCAAAGGAAAAGTTTTGATATTTGTCACCCAAAAAGTCAATTCAGCTGAGCTGACCAAAAATTTGGAACAATTAATGTTTAAAGTGGGTCTATTGCATGGTGATATGCATCAAGATGATCGTAATAAGGTGATAAATGACTTCAAAAAGACACCTGATTTGCATATACTAGTTGCGACTGATGTGGCTGCAAGAGGCCTTGATATACCTACAATAAAGACTGTGATAAATTACGACGTGGCTAGAGATATTGATACGCACATTCACCGTATTGGAAGAACAGGTCGTGCGGGTGAAAAAGGAATTGCATATACACTGATCACTAGCAAGGACAAGGAGTTTTGTCCGCATTTGGTTCGAAATTTGGAAGAGACTGATCAGGAAGTGCCCAGAGAATTGCTCGAAATTGCTGAACAAGTACCCTGGTTTAAAAATCAAAGGCATAAAAATTTCAAATCAAGTGGTTTAAGTTCAGGTGGTGCCAAAATGAATTTTAAACAAAGACAAAGGCCTGGTCTAGGTCTTGGCTCTGCGTCTAGTTCAACTAGCAATAAGTCTTCTGGATCTAACAACTCGATTAGTATTGCAACAGCTGGTCCTGGCACTAATCGAGCTGCTGCTCTAAAACAAGCGTTTTCTAATCAATTCAAGTCAAGTTTTGTCAGTGCTAGTCAAAATTTGATTACGTCTTGTGCGGTGCCTAACAGTGTCAAATATCAAAAAAGAGAATCCGCTGATCAAAATGATGATAAGAAGAAAAAAAGTAGATGGGATAACCAATAGAGTGAATTATTTGACTTATGATTTTTTTTTTGTTTTTATTAACATTTTTTTGTTGTTATAAATTTTTAAAATAGATGTGTAAATTTAAATACAAATTATGAATTTATACTTTTAATTCATTACTAAATTTTTTTTTAATTTTGAATTTTGTCATTTTTGTCATCCATTGATAGATCAATTTACCCCGTAAATTTTGCAAGTAAATAATCAATTGTTCAAAAATGATATTAAAAATGACTTAAGCATTAGAATTATTTTTTTAAATTCAGATAATACTAATAATAATAATAATAATTAACATTCTACGGTCAGGTTTAGTTTAACTAAACTGACAAAGCAGGAATACTAACCTAATCCCGCTATAGTAGACAGATATTTTATTTGAACAAAAAAAATTTGAATCGACATTTTTTTAAAATTGGACAAAAATGTTTAGGATCTTGTTATTTAAAAATGTCTTTCATCAAAAATATATCTAAATATTTAGAATTAAATCAACTAATTTTTTTCCAATTTTTAGTTTTCAATTAAAGAAATTATAAGAATTTTTTTTTTTAGCTCGGGCTACTTGAATCTGAAAAAGAAAATAAAGAGCTTGTTCGAATATTACTTTGCTTGCAGATACAGCCGATTCTATAACAAACAGATTCAAATCAACACTTTATCCGAAAGCAAATAATTTTAAGCGTTTAATGTGTTGGTTTCATATGAGAAAAGCTGTTTATCATCAAATAAATGAAATTAAAGACAACAAATTACAAGATTATAAATATTGTCTTCTTTTAATATTTTTTTTTTGTCAAAAAAATAATTTTTATTTTTTTATTTATTTGTTTACTTTACTAAGCTAATGTTCTTTCAGATAAAAACATAAAAGTTAAACTTATTCAAATTTCAACAGTCCGATATATTTTGAATCTAAAATATGATACTCCCTCTAACATAGTGAGGAATATTTCAAGGCAGGGTTGAGTCATTCTGTTCCACTCGTTGACAGACTGGCGCAAGGATATAAGAAAGATTTAAAATCAAGATATAATGAATATCATACTCCAATGTGTGATTGCGACATTCTACATATCTTCTTTTTTTCTTGAGCCATCAAATATCTCAACTTATGAAATGTATCCTAATATCTGTTTCATTATATCTTTTTTTAATATTTTCTTTTTTTTTAAATTATTTTTATTATATTTTATTTATTTTTTAATCTGAAGGACCATTAACTAGGTGGAAGAAACGAAAAATCAAATAATCAATTATATTTAAACTTTTATAAAAATAAAATCTTAAAAATAAATTTTCAAAGGAATTTTATAAGAAATCTTATTAATTTTTTTATCAAAATGTATTTAAAAACGAAAAAAATTTTTAATTGATTTTTATAAGAAAAAATTCTCTCTTTTCTCTTAAAGCGATGCATCAAAGTATATCTTAATTTCAATGAACATAGAAGACAAATTCCGTTCAATTAATGGGTCAATTTTTTGTACTGGACAAAAAATAACTTAGAAAAAAATATTATTTTTAAAAAAACATAAATAAAATATTGAATTTCGTTTCAAATTTTCAATATTAAATCATAATTGTTTTGTTAATTGAAATTAATCATGAAAAAATCTAAAACTAATGACTAAAATAAAATAATTATTATTTTTGCAAAATTTATTTTTATTAAAAATTGAATAAAAAAATTCAAAATTTTTAAAATTATTAGAAAAGTTGCTTGGAAAGCAAATGATTTAAACATTTTGACTACATGCTTGACGAAGACATATTTAAACATTTGAATACTTTTTGCTTGTTGACATTAAAAACTTTCTTTTTCTTTGACAATTCCCGCACTTCTTTTATTCTAGGTATTTCTGGTATTTGACGCTTGAATGGTGTTGCTATTTTTACTTGATTTGCAGCATTATGTTCTCTAAATGGCATTGATTCATCAAAAAGTAGACATTTTTTGATGTTCTGCGTTTCCATTTCTATAAATGATGAACTTAATTTTGTCGATGAGCTTGAGTCTAGATCACTACTTGTTGAATTAAATATGAGACCACTCAAATCTTGGTTAATTGGATATTTTTTGGAGTAGCATGTCAAACTTTCACAAGAAGCTTTTAGTGAATTGTACCCGGACGAGATGGGTGTTAAACTTTGAAACAATACTTTGTCCTTAGGAGTCGAATTAAGGGACAAATTTTTATGAAGTTGCATCAATTGACTTGACAATAGGCTGGCTGTTTTGGCCATTTCTAGTATTAAACTCAAATTTTCAGATTCCATTTCTGCCCAAAAAAAAATTTTTCTGAATGAAATTTTTTTTTATTCCATCAATTTATTTTATATTGATGTAAATGAATACGTTGCAACCATTTTGCACTTAATTGTTGCAATTTTTTCTTTTTTAATGAATTTTAGCGCTCAATAAATAAACAAAAATTCATAACGTACAATCAAAAAAATTTTTTTTTTTAAGAGATTTTTTGGTAAATCAGGACCATTTTCTTAAAAATTTTGGCCGTTCAACAAAATTTTTCACTCATAATTATATCATGCAACTTTTTAATTAATAAATATTTTAAATATTTTATTCTATTTAGATCAAATGCTTTAATATGCCGTAAACAAAATAAATTTGGCGCAATTTTTTTCTAGAAAATTTTCCGTTTTATTTCAAATAACATCTAATTAATAAGCAACTGATTTTTTAATTTAATTGAAAAAAAGATAAGAAAATTATTTGTTAAATATATTATTTTATTAATGCTAAGTTTAATTTTGAAAAAAAAAAATTAGTATTTAGATTTTTTGTATTTATCATCATACTTATTTTTGTAATCATTCTTATAGTTATCATACTTCTTGCCGTCATCATACTTTTTATCGTATTTGTCATATTTTTTTTCATATTTATTATCATGGTTGTCATATTTTTTTCCATATTTATTATCATAGTTGTCATATTTTTTCTCATACTTATTATCATAGTTTTTGTAATTGTTGTGTTCATATTTGTTATCATACTGTTTAGGATTTGGGTATTGATAGTTATTGTATTTTTTCTCGTAGTTTTGTGGATATTTGCTTGGATAATTTGGCTTATAGTCATTTTTGTATCCGGCATTGTAACCATTACCATAATGTGGCGAATAGCTGTTTAATTTGTAGCCATTGTTGTAAGTTGGGTACTGTTTGTGACCATATGTATGACCATATTTATTGTAACCATTGTACTTGTTTGGATACCCGGAATGGTAATTATGGGAATGATAATTGGGCTTTTTGTAGTATTTTGTTGACATGGCATACTGCTGGTAATTATCGGCCTTGTACGGCTCGTAGTAAGGCTTTTTGTATTCATAGTGAGGAACATCGTATATGTGCGATGTAGAAATCGCACCTATAAACAAGGCTCCCAGCACAATCAAAAAATTATTCATTCTAGCTTTTTTTCAAATTCTTATTGTTAAAGAATTTTTATTATTTGAGAATAATAGAATTTTTTTTGATAATTTATAGTATTTTTGAGAGAAATTACTAAACTATTATAGTTTAATTAGGAAAAATTTGTCAATTTGTTTATTGAAAAAAAGTCAGGCTGAAATTTCAAAAATATATTTTTGAATATATGGATTAACAAAATATTTTAAAAAGTTAAACAAGCTTTTAAATGAGATAAAAAATTGCTCAGACTCAAATCTGCACTTTAGATGCTCGCTTGTTTCGGGCAAGTCTAATGACAAATTACTAGTCAAATTAATTTCTAATTCAGGCATGGTGCTCATAATTAGCTCACTAAATTAGTAAATAAAATTTAATATTTAAAGCTGGGTAAATAAAAAATTTTTACTTGTGTTGAATTGAAAATTTGAAAAGCACACACAATGATTCTTTGAAGACTAAAATAAATTCGAGAGTTTTTTCATCTGACAAAACAACACTAATCACTTTAAACATTTCGTTTTGATCATTTACCTCTAATTAGTTCAATTAATGTTAATTTTAGTTATTCAAGTTAAATTTATCTACCAAGATTTAATATTTGAGTGTATAAATCAAAAACGATTTTGTCATATTGTTTGTTAGATGCCTCTAAATTAAAGAGATATTTTTTTTAGTTCTGAAATAAATAAAAAAATTTTTGATCACAAAAGTTGGCTATCTGCTTTTGTTTATTAAAAAAAAATAAATCTTTATATCTCTAATCCAAGAGTGAATAAAAAAATTTTGCATTTTTATAGATTTTTATAATTAATCAATAAAAAAGTAATAGTTAGCTCTAACCATTATGCTCTAAAGTCTTTTGTCATTTAAAATTTTTCAAACCAGTCTTGTACCCTTCTTACTTTAAGCACATTTTCACCTTCCATTAGACATATATCAATAGGAATTGCTGTTTTTTTGATGGTCCTTTTTAAAATAATGACGAAACAGTACCAAAATTTCGAAGTTGTAATTTTAAGTTTTTATAATTGAATAAACAAAGAGTAGCATTTTGAAAAGAATTTGATTCTGATTATTCTTACATGTAATTTGACTTAAAATTTTAGAATTACAAAGATGCTAAAATCAGAAATATCGAACCTTTTAAAAAACGCAAAATTTTATGACTAAACATAACATGAATTAGAAATTATCAATTTGGCAAATTGAAGTTTATCTTAATGATCAAATTTAAAATCTAAAAAATATTAATTAAAAAAATTTTTTTTATTAATTTTAGAGTAAAAGTTTTATTTGATTTTCTAACATTAAGTTAACATTTAATGTTAGTGCTTGGTGTTCTTATTTAGAAAAAGACATTAATGAACTTGAGAAAGTTAAAAGAAGTGCAACAAAGTTTATTCCAGAACTGCGTGACTTGGATTATCAACAACGTTTTTTAAGGCTAGATTCAACTAACTTGAGTACAAGAACATTAAAAGGAGATCTAATTCAGAAGTACAAACTAATAAACAATTATGAAAAAATTGAAATTAAATTGAAGCTGAAGACACAAATTGAGGAGAAATAGCCACTGTCTAACGAATAAAGAGCTGTATTACGAGATAAAACTTTTTTACACATAGATAGTTTGCTGATTGGATGGTGAAACAAAAGGAATCGACTGCCACAGCTCTTTAGAGCTATGCTTAGATAATCTCTAAGCTGCAGTTTAATCTACTACTAATGTTAAACTTTATTTTCTATGTCTGCAAATTTCACCAACTATAAAAGAATTTTTTGAGTTTTCCTTGGAAAATTCTACATTATACTTGGTCATGATTTAACGTGTTTTGCTACACGTGAAAATATGTCTCAGCATTAAATTTTTCAATTAAAAAATTCTTAAAATTTATAGAATAATTTTTTTAAAGTAATCATTAAATTTTAATCATCAGATATCTATATTTTTTTAAAGTTCTGACTAATATTGAGAAACATAAAATAATAAAGTCAAATTAAAAATCATACCGTCCATTTTTTTAAACTGACTTAAAATATTATTTTTTTCTATTTCAAATTCTATTTTTTCATTTGAATAAACTGAATTTTGCTCAAAAGAAGCTAAAATATCGAATTCTTGCTGGAAAAAACCACTCATACTATTCAAAATTAATAAATTAGAAAAAAAAAGGGAAATGGTAAAAAGCAATGCTCAATTAGCTGCATTTAAATATTCCAAAAAAAAAAGCATATAAAAATTTTATTTTACCTTGAAATTTTATTTAAAAAAAAAAAAATATTATAACTAGGCAAACCAACCTCCAATATCAAGTCTATCTAAAACTTTATTTTTTTCCTTATTTTTAAGACTTTGAACCGCTTTTATTTCATTTTTTTCTTCAATAGTGGGATTTTTCTCCTCAAAAATATCAGGAAACGAAAATTCGGTGTCTTTAAGCTGAACGTAGGCAAATTTCTGGTCTTCCATTGGCGGTGACAAAAGCATAGGCCTTTTTGGATGCTCCATATATTCCCCTTTGCGAACCTCAATTCGAACATCTAATACGGGAAGTTTGTACAATTTTTCCAAATATTGTTTAACATCATTTCGAGTCATTTGCCAATGGCATTCGAATTTAACCATATCTTTGGGAACATTGTGCTCAGGTTTTACTAATTTAAGCCAGTATAAGGGCATGAAAATTCTGTGTCGGGGATCGCCCGGATTCCAAAGTGGATTTCTTGGCAATGGCTTTTCATGAAGATACCTCAATAAATGTGGATAGCGCATCTTTAAACTAAATTTATTAATAATTAATTACAAAATTTCTTTGAAGACTTTTTAAAGCCTTTCTTTTAATAAATTTTAATAAGTTATGAAAAAATTTTATTCTGAAAAGTCCGGATGCTTTAGATTTCCATCAATGAAACAATTTTTGCATTGAGAGTCGACCTCAAAATTGTCTGCTTTGAATACTTCATAATTGTGGTTGAGATTAGGATGACAGTGAAGCTTGAACTTTGTGTCAAGATAGCCAAATTTTGTTCTAAAAATGAAAAAAACTTTGGATACTCTTGAATGAACTAGAGCCATTGCGCACATACTACAAGGCTCGTGTGTCAAATAAGCGTGATAGTTGGTGCATAGATAATCTTTTTTATCTAAATTTTTGGAAAATTTTTCAACTATTTCCGATCTTTGGTCGAAAATATTCTCAATTGGATCTTTGTAATTTTCACTTGAATCCTTAAGCTCTTTAATTTGTCTTTTTGAAACATTGCTTATTGCATGCATTACACTGTGCTTTAGTGGGTGGGAATTTCTTTGATCAAAACCACTCGCAACTAAAATATCAGACCTAGGATCAACAATCAATGCAGCCGAGTGAGATTTTGTCGCTTGGCTTAGCTCCAAGGCAAGTCTCGAGTAAAAATCATGCTTCATGATTTCAGACTCGTTTTTCATAAAACTTAAATCCAGCAAACTTTCTATATATTTATTCAAGTGAAAATTGATGGGCCAAAATTTATTCGAAACAATTTCGAATTGTTTTTTGGTCAAAATTTTATCTACAGGCAATTCTATTTCATAGACATTATCTAAAACATTTTTAACATCATCGGGCAGGTCTTTTAAGTTCTCTTTTTCACCAAGAATAATTTCCAATTTTGAGTCTGACTTTCGAATTCGCTTAAACTTGGGGCCATAGCCACATATTGGGTACAAATCTGACAATTTATTGACCAAATAGGCAATTTTTTTTTTATCTTTTATGCTTGCTATTAAAAACTTTTTAAAATTAAAGTCTGTAAGCATGTACTCGTCGGCTAGAATCGGCATCCATTTAATATTTTGATGCAGCTTTATTTTTTTACAAGCAGAGCTCATTCTAAATCATCTGACAACAAAATATTAATCATCAATTTCATACAGCTTCTACTATATGGATGTTAAACCATATGAAATAAAAAAAAATATTTTTTTTATGAAAATAAATTTTATTTAAAAAAATTTTTTTTTTTTTTAATATTAACTTCTGAGAATAGTATTGTAGAAAATTTAATTTTAATTTTTAAAAAAAATTGAAAAATATGGATTTTCTAAGAGTTCAAAAATTTTTTTTTAGAGTTGACAAATAGCTCTGATCAGTTTGAGTCCAAGCGTCACATTTAAGCACATTTTTCCGCTTTTTAACCAGAACAAAACCATTTTCCTTACTATTTATATTTACCAAAGCCAATGGTGACCTAGGTGCCTGACATTCCTGCAATGATGACTTTAATTTGTTCATGGGCGTACCATGTTTTCCATTTAGTTTATTAGTGCTAGAAGTATTAGGACTATCCATTTTCAAATGGTGACCATTGTCTTTAAAAAATTACATGTTGAGTAATCGAAACTATTATTAATTTTTTTTTTTTAAGTTTAAAAAAAATGATTTAAATTTTAATAATTAAATAAAAATTAATTAGCTTTTCTCTTTCTTAGATTTGGCTTACATTGTTTATTTTCAGAATTAGATTCATCCGAACTTGGCCGTCTATGTAAACGAGAGTTTTTAGCTGTTCTCGATGTATTCATAGGCTTATCACATTCTGTCATTTTTGTCCTTGGCGATTCTAGATCATCTTTACTCTTGAGCTTTTCATTGAAAAAATTTGCATCTATTGCAGTCGATTGCAAAAATCCTCGCGCTTTTTTACTAGCTAGAAAAAATAAATTTAAATTTCAGCCTATTTTGTTGTTTTAAAAACCTTTTTGGTTTAGTTTAAACTCGTCATCAGATACGGGATTAATGCTGGACACGTCTTTAAAAACCTTTTCATCTTTAGACTCGACGTCTTCGTTAATTGAGGGCTTTTTTTTTCTTGGTGTCTTTGCTTTGCGTTCACTTTTTTTTGTCTTCACTTCGTCTTCTGAGTCAGATGATGCAAGTGCGCATGCTGCATTTTTTTTCAAATTTTCATCTATCGATTGACTATTTGTTTTCTTCTAGAAAATTCTAATTAAGAAAAAAAAATTTTTTTTTAATTTTTTTTTTTTTACTTTTGATTTTGACTTATTTGATGAAAATAAACAAAAATTATCCGAGCCAGCGTGCTTTAATGATTTAAGTGTATCGGTAATTTTTGATTGAATTTTAGAATAGGCTGGTTCGGAATCAAATTCAAGCTTGTTTACTTCATTTAAGTAAAATTCAACAAATTTTTTTACACATTCTTAAAAAAGAATTTTATTATTTTTTTGTTTTAATATTTTTCCTCGTTATAATAGTCTACCTGATACATTATTTACATTGAAAGTATTAGTCAAAAATTCCTTTACATTTTCCATACTTCTGTTGAAAGAAAACACTTAAAAAAATGAAAATTTTTCTTTGAAATTACTACTTTTTTTTTGATTGTTGAACCTGATTTGGGTTTTTGAGTTGATCCATCCATGGCAAAGTTCCACTTAGCCAATGTACTACACAATAGCCCAATATTTCTAAATCTGACCTCCGCGAAATTTCTATTTTAAAATTTTTAGAACAAATGAGTGAAGAAAATTATTGAATAATTTACGAGCGCCATCATGGGCATCTAAGCTTGTGTATTCAATTGTTCCATTATGCTTTCGTTCAGGCTTTATTTGATACTTTTGATGAACATTGTCCCTTTCAAACCGATATGCCAATCCATAGTCAACTAAATAGGCTTCTTGATCATTTTTGAGCATTATATTAGCCCCTTTGATATCACCATGAGAGTATCCTTTTTGATGAATATATTCAAGAGCGTACAAAATTTGTCTCATTAGACAAATGACTCCAATTTCGTTTATTTGGTGTGCAGAATTTTCATTTAAAAACGACTGCAAGTCTTTTGTATAGCGATCCATTACCAAAAAACGATATTCTTTTTCATTATATGTACAAAGACCTGATGATATAAATGTTGGTATGGCCAAGTGGCTTATGTTTTTGTCTTTCTTAAAATTTTTTACTGAAAATAAATTTTATTTAATCTAGTTTGAAATAAAAAAATTTTGATTATAACTGATTACACTGATCTTCTTTTGCACAATTGACATAAAAATGACTTTCACAAAACAAAGGCCCATTGTCTTTGGGTTCAATTTTTACCACATAATCAGCATCAGCCAAATTTTTACTTTGTTCACCCTTATTTGCTTTAATTTGAGATTTGAAAAAAAAAATTAGGACAAAATTTTTAAATTCACTTTACCTAAATATATGAGACCAAAACCGCCTTGTCCAATCGGTTTTCCTAGTGTCCAGTTGTTCTTGAAAATGTCCTTGAGTACAAATCCGCTTGTAAATTTTTCGGGCATCTGATACCCATTCTTTTTTTTAGCAGGACCTTTTCATTTAAAGTTTTTTTATTCAAAAATTTTAATTGATTCCGAATACCTCTTGCTTTTGGTGGCATTATTAGAAAATTTTCTAATTTCAATATTTTCCTCTATCTAATTGATATTATACTTTATTTCTATTGCAACAATTTTAAATATTGCATATAGAAATTGTGCGTTTAATTTAAAAAAAATTAGATTAAGCTTTTTGTTAGCAGGTTGAGTCAATTTAATTGTCTTAAGGAAAAAAAAAATTTTCCTCAATTAAATTTTATTGAAAAATAGTTTAATAAGCAACAAAACATTTTTTTTTAAAACTTAAATTGAATTTATTGATTGCTTGGCAATTCAGTAGACATATTAAAATTTTTATATATTTTTGCCAAATTAAGTCATTCGAATATTAGTCTTTATTATGCAATGTCATTTTTGTTTATAATCAAAATTATTTATTCCTTTCAAATAAAAAATTGTTGGTATTTTGTCTTTGAAAAATAAATTCCAATCTTTAACTATAAATTCTTTCATTTGACTCGAAAAAAATCTTTTATTGAGAATTACAAAATTAATTCGCATTATTTTATGTTATTAGGTTTTTGTTACTTTAAAAACTAATCGTGGGCTAATTTTTTCGGCTGTGTAAAATTAAATAAAAAAAATAACTTTATTAATTTTAATCATTTTATTCAAGATTAATAAGTTTTTTTTATTCGAGAAATTCATTTCATTTAATTTTAAAACCATTTTCATAAAATATATTTATTTTATTAGATCACCAAAAGTTGAATTTTATTTCTGACAACCATGGACAGTAAAATTAAGGAAATTAAAGAAAATAAGAATTATTACAGATTTTTAATATATAAACATTTCCAATTTAAACTTTTCTCATTTAGTTTCAATAAAACAATATAAAATTATTATGTTTTTTTTTAAACTGTGTTAAAGAAATAAGTAAATCTAAGATATATAAGATATTTCTGAGGTGCCATCTGACAATGTCAAGACAAGTCAGTTCTATCGCTGTCTTGAAAAACTTTACTAAATTAGCTTTCGGTTGACCTAAGGTAACTTGAAGTGAAGGTTCAAAACTCATTGAACAAACTAAAAGTGTATTACTCCTTGAACCTTATAAAACCAAACACACAAGATCACCTTTTTGTCAAAACATCTTTTTCTCAAGACTTATTGAGATGCATTCAATCATTGATTAATGTTGAATAATTTCGTTAATAGATCCATATCCCATCACAAGAAGTGATCAGTCTGAAAAATCGTTAATCTAAAAGATTTTTTTCAAAATTATTTATTTTTTTTTAATTTTAATGTTTCGTTGAATATCCAAACATTCATATGAATAGCATTATAATCGAGAATTGCTTGTTTATCTTACTCTTTTTAAAATTTTAGACTTAAAAACGGTATTGAATTTTAGACTTCCTCTGAAAGCTCGTATCATCAAAATTAGATTTTTTAAACCAGTCTTGTACCTTTTTTACTTTAAGCACATTTTCACCTTTCACTAGACATATTTCTAGAGTTCTTGCTGATTTTTTGATAGTCCCTTTTTCCAATAATGACGTAACAGAACCAAAATTTCAAACTTTTCATTTAATGTTCATGATAGCAGCAAATTTTTTATTTTAAAAAATTTTTTTAAATTAAATTATCAAAAAGTTAGTGAGTTTACATTTCATTTTGAAGAGTATTAAATTCTAACATATAACATATAAGGACGTAAAGAATACCCAAGTCTTTTTTAGTAAGAACGACATCTCTTTTAATTAGAAGAATATCTTTTTAATTAAACAAAATATTTATTTGCTTTAATTCTAATTAAAAAAAAAAAGATTATTATATTTTTATTTATAATAATTGAGTAATTGACTTTTTTTTTTCACAGTACCAATATCTTCTTTTAAGTGTTGCATTTTGGACAGACTAGTTGATCTTGTCGTTTTTGAAATTAAAGTTTAAAAATAATAAAAAGAATGAAATTTAAAATTATAATTAAAAAAAAAATTAATTAGAGATTAAATGTTTTTGCATTGACTAAATTTGGATGATACAAATCTTTAATCACCTTTAGAAAAAAAGTTATTTTAATTTAAAATTTTTAATAATTAAGATTGTGTTAATAAAATTTGGACTTAGTTTAAGTGTTAAAAACTTGGACAGTTATCTTTTTATCACGAAGAAATTTATAAATCCTGAATAGAAATAATTAAACATTTTTATCTTAAACTATTAAATTCCATAAGACTTTTTAATTAGTATTTATTTGAAGAAAAAAAAACATTTTTAGAAGAAAGCGAATTAATAAAGATTATTTTATTTTTCAAATAACATATAAAAGTCAAAAATAGTAAAAAAACTATTCAATTTAAAAAAGTAAAAAGAAAGATGCTACCATCCAAAATCTTCATCATCCTCATTATTATTATTCTTTTCAACAGGTTTATATTCACTGGATAAGCTTTTATCATGATCAGACTTGACTGATTCAGAGCTCGAATCCGAATATTCAATTTTAATTCTAGATGCTTTTTTAACTTCTGCATTGCTTAAATTCTCGTTATTTTCCTCTTCTTCTTTTTTATTATCGAACATTTTAACATAGTCATTAAGAGCAAAGTTTTTAACAGGTGAACTTTTTCGCGTACTAGTCTCACTTTTAGAAACAGAATTTTCATCAGCTTCAATCAAGCTACTTCTATCATTCAGCGGTGCCACTTTAGACAAATCTTCATCAGATGAATAATTTTTTTTCCCATTAGAAATCTCATTTTTATTTCTGAGCTGAAAACTTTTAAATTCATCCTGTTCTTTTTCTAAATTTTGTCTGACCTCATCCAAATTTGGAATTGCGTTTTCTTTAATTAAATGTTCAATTTTAGAAAAATCCGGTTCACGAATTTCCCTTTTTTTCTTTTCCTTGTCGACTCTTTCAACATCCTGATTGAGCTCAGATCTAAGCGCTTTGGCTCTCAAGTCAGCCTGAATAGTCGATTGTAGAAATTTTTCCAAATCTTTAAAATCAAACTCGCGCTTCTCTTTGCCCACAATTCTAATCTCCCTAGTTTCATCATCATTTATAGGATAATATTTAGACTTTATTTTAAACTGATAGTCTCTGTAATTATTTTCAATTTTTTCATTTTCACTTTCCAAATATCTCAGTCTGTCTTTGGTTGAGTCCAAGAAATTTAAGTCCAAATTTTGCGTTTTAACAGGAGCTGTTTCTTCGCAGCATTTAACACCATATTGCAAAAATTCAACATCTTTTTTAACATCTGTAATAACTTCGTAGAGTTTTCTTTGTTCATAGATTTGCATTTCGTACAAATCACGCAATTCCTCATTCAGTAGAGCATGATCTTCTAATTTGTCCTTTATTTCAAGTCTATCCATTGCATCGTCTAAAATTTTTTCGCCCTCATCTCGACAAGATTGTCGACTTTTATCATCAAAAACATCATCTGCAGCAACCTCAGTGTCCATTACAGACAAGTCTTCGTTTTTAAGATTTAGCTTGGGTACATTGGCAGCCTGGTCTTCAAAAGTAACTGATCGTTTGCGTTGAGGAACATCCCTTGAAGACAATATGGACTTTGCTCTACGAGATGAAAGATGCTTGTCTCCAATTAGTTCCTTGGAAATTTCTAATTTTTGTTTTAGCATGCGATTTTCTTGCACAATAAAATCATAGTCCATGCAG
The DNA here is from genome assembly GCA_016987375.1 of Brachionus koreanus. Taxonomy (NCBI): domain Eukaryota; kingdom Metazoa; phylum Rotifera; class Eurotatoria; order Ploima; family Brachionidae; genus Brachionus; species Brachionus koreanus. The sequence continues at coordinate 691,729 of PJRA01000016.1, forward strand.
TGAGAGAGTCTTTCTTTGAGAAGTTCATTTTCCTGTTTAAGACACATTGATTCACCAAGAGTTTTTTGTAATTCTAAATCTATTTCGTTTAGCTTAATTTGCTGAGTTTGATATTCGTTTCGAATGCGGTCTAAGTGCGACTTTTCTATTTCGTTCTGACTAGCATCTTGTTTGTTTTTGGCTTCGATTGACTGAAGGATGAATTCACGCTGGGCATATGAGCGCTCCAAGTCGAGTTTGATTCTTTCGCGTTCGTCTCTTAGACGCGCTTCAAGCTCAGCTTGTGCAAGCCGCAATTTTTCCTCTCTCATTTTCATGTCCTCTTCCATTTTTTCATATTTAGACGAATCTATTTGCATAAATTTTGTCTGAGCTTCTACTGAGCGTTTAAATTGGGCCTCTTGCTCTCTTAGTTGTTTCATTTCGTCCAGCAAATGCTGGCGCTGTATGTAAATTTCTCGCTCTTCCAACTCTTTTTTCTGCTTAAATTGTTCTTCCAATGCCTGTTCGCGCTGATTCAACAGAGCATTTCGTTTTCCGTAAGTGTTCTCGAGGTCTTGGCGCATCGCTTGAACTTCTAATCTCATTTTTTCGCGCTCTTCGGCGCGCACTTTTGCCAACTCGATCTCTTTGAACTCAGCAATCTAAAAAGTTTACAAAAATCAAATATTTTTTTCAACATTTTTTTTACATGGATAAGCCCTCATTGGTTTCGTAATCAATGCATTAGAAAAATTAAACTTTTGACAAGAAGAATCAGCTGTTTTCATATATTTTTTTGTATAAATAACATGAAATATTAAAAAAATTATTGATCAAATTTTATGATCATGTTCAAATTTTTAACACATAAATATCTAAGATTCTTTTTAAATAATAATTTTTGAGTCTAATCACTTTAAATTGATATATAACTTCAAATAACAGAATTTTTTGAAATATCAATTTTTTCTAGATTGTTTTTCTCAAATGCTTAAAATAGCATAGTTGAAAAACAATCTTTGATATTTCAAAAATTTTCTAAATATCATTTGACAAACACAGATTCGATATTTCAACTACGGTAAAAGCCTTGCGAGATCGTGCATGGGATAACTTTTGATTCTTAGGTTCTAGTGCACACGTAAGCAACCATCCAGCTCTTGTTAAAATCGGTCTCTTTGAAAAACGTGAATAAAAATGCGCATTCCATGTTTTAATCAATTTAATTAATCAATAATGCTGAGTCAATGACCGAAAATTCGGGCTTGACCCGGCATTAAAAATATATAATTATAAATTAAACTAGAGACAATTAAAAACTGTTTTATTTTATTTAATTTTTTAGTCTTTTTTGTAATCTGAATTTTAGAATTTAAAATTTTCAGTGTAGATGATCAACTCGATGCAGTAGCCTTTGTGTCAGATCGGAGCTGTTGCTCAAAAAGGTACTTGAAGAGGAGATGAGCTCCTCCCCATTATCCACTATGATAGAATAGGGTAAAAAAAAAAAAAAAATTTTAGAATTTAACCCTAACCCTTATGTGTGCACTAAAACCAAAGAATCAAAAGTTATCCATGCACGATCTCTCGCATTTATGGTACCCTTTAGTCTGCTTCATCAGTAGTAAAAACATTTAGATCATCTATTAATGAGGGCAAAATTAAAATAATTTCACATTTTTAAATTTTAATATTTTTAGATTTTTGTGCTATTTTTAAAAAAAATTTAATTTTCTTTGCTTACTAAATAATTTGAGAAAGTTTTATTTTTTTTAATTTTCAAATAAAAAATTGCACAAAAATCTAAAAATATGAAAATTTAAAAATGTGAAATTATTTTCATTTTTCCTAAATGAGTAATATAAAATAGATCAATTTTCTCCAAAATCTGATGATAAGTATTAATTAATATATTTCAAAACAGAAGTGTTTACATTTATTCATTTATTTATATTCACGTTTTGCTTAAAAAAAAAGATCACACACTTTTCGTGATCTAACTTTTAAAAAATCAGCTAATTTGGTGACATTCAGTTCACATTATAGAATTGTACGTGCAACAAATAAGATGACTTTTATTTTTGTAATTTAGTATGGTAAATCCCATCAAACAAAGACAAACAGAATAATTTTCTCGATAAAATCTTTTTCTCTTAATAACAAAGTTAAAAATCAAAAGTTGTAAGTAACAATTTGAATTTGCCTGCATTATTTAAGAGCTGTTTTTATTAAATGTTTTAGAAATAAATCAAATATAACTAAAATAAATTATTATGAAATTTTTAATTTTGCTACTTTCAGGTTTTGTTTTTACATAAAGTTTTTTTGTTTAACAAAATTTTCTTTATTTCTAAAAGTAAACTAATAAAATCATAATTTTTTAATTTCAAAATACTTTATTCTTTTCTGAGTTTCTATTGATTTTACTTTTAATATTTATTAGTCAAATAACCACTAAATATTAAGAGCAAAACTCTAGTTTAGAAATCTGTTCTCTAAGAAAATGAGCTATTGAACGAAAAAGATGATAATCAGAAGAAGAAATATCTAGGCTTAATACTGGATGAGAAAGAAGTTTGGTTTTATATTTTTGCCTTTGTTCTTCTAGCAAAGCATTCTGAACCTTTCTTCCTCTGAAAGCTCGTATCACCAGAATTAATTTTTTTTAAACCAGTCTTGTATCCTTCTTACTTTAAGCACATTTTCACCTTCCAAAAGACATATATCACTAGTAATTGCTGTTGTTTTGATAGTTCTTTTTTCCAATAATGACGTTACAGTACCAAAATTTCAAAGTTTTAATTTTAAATTTTCATTTTATAAAATTTTTATATTTGAATTAACAAAAAGTAGCATTTTGAAAAGAATTTAATTCTGTTTATTCTAACATATAATTTGACTTAAAGTTTTAAAATCACAAAGATGCTATAATCAGAAAAATTCAACCTTTTAAAAAACGCAAAATTTTATGACTCAATTAAAAAAATTTTTCCCACCTTGATATTTAAATACCTAAACTTGAGTAATAATGAAGCTTATGCAATTCCAGTAGACATTGATGTTTAAGAGGTTATTTAAAATACCTTTTGATTTAGTTCATTTTTGGATTTTTCTTCTAATTTTTTCTGATAGGCCACAATTTTGTCCTCAAACGAAAGTCTACTGTTAAAAAAATCACTTTTGTCCGAATAAATTTTGTCAACATGGTCTAGTTTGATGCCTAAATTTGAGGCTATGTTGTGCACGCCATCATAATCAGTCTGGGTAGATGCTTCATTTGAGACATAATGACTGCAAAAATAATTAACCAAATACCACATAAGTCCTTTAGTTTTGATTACTTGACTATTGATTAGATCGGAATAGAGTTTAGATTTATCAGATATTTTTAATATGTGCAGTATGTCTTCTAGTGAATAAACATCGTTTAGATTTATGCCACATTCTGGCATAAAAACAGACAATGTATAGTCATATTCGTGAGCTTTTAGGTGATTTATGAGCAAACAGTTTATTGTACTTAAAGCTAAATTAGATCGTGATTTGTGTAATTGTGACTGCTCAATCGCGCGTGACTTTATTTGATCAACATTGGGATTCAATTCCAGCACCAATTTATTTCTTAATTGAGACTAAAAAAAAATATGAGAAAATTTTTACATTTTAGTTTTTTTTTCTACCTTCATTGAATCGAAAATTCCCTTATTTTTAACAGTTTGCAAAAGCTTGATTTTGAGCTCTTCGGCTGTGAGTCCATCTTTTTTGTTGTTGCTTTTGACAGGCGACTTTTTAGGAGTGCTAATAAATGACTGATTGTTGTGTGAATAGTCAAAGCTAGTGTCTCTCGAATCGACAGACATTTTTTTAATTTTTTGAATAAAAATTTTTTTTGGTCACTTCTACTCATTATCCCTCATTTGACTAGAGCTTTTACATTTAAAAATAAGTTGTCATGGTAGCAATATTTCGAGCGCAATTCAATTGCAGAATAAACTTAAATATCTGTCATGATAAAACATTTTTTTTTCTAAATTTATTTTTATCAAATTTCAAACTCTTCTACCCCTTTTTTTATTCAAATTAAAGTTCATTTAACGTTTTACAAAATAGCGTCAACTTAAATTTAAAAGAAAAAAAAATAATTTATGTTCATGACATAAAAATTCATTTCATCTCAGATGTGTTTCACCTTTTTTCTCGTTATAAATAACGCAGAAATTTTTATAAAAAGAAAAAGAGAAAAAAAATTTTCAAAAAAAAATTTCTAAATTCAATTTTAGATTGATAACTACAAAAACAAGATGAAAGCAATCAGTGGTCAAGTTACTTGCGAAGAAAATGTAGAAATTCCACTTGGATCTGCAATTTTTGTTTATGTTTGCAAAGGTGACCAAACAGTTGGCCGACAAACGTTTCAAAATTTGACTCAATTTCCCATTCAGTTCAAATTAGAATTGGCTAATTTGAGCGAAGAAGACCACGATTTAATTGTAAATATTGAAAATGGTGAAAATTTGCTCTTTACAAATGGAAGAACCAAAGTTAACCCAAGTCAAACACTTGAAAATATAAATATTCAAGTTAAACGCATAGCTTAACGTTTAATATTATTAATTTATATATATTTTTATTTTAATTATTATTCCAAAATAAAGCTTTTTCATAATTTTAATTTTGATAAGTTTTTTCCAAAAATCATCAATTTTTTTTATGGCTCAGCAATTTTTAGCATTTAATTAAATTGGCTTTTTTCTTTTGATGTAAAAACATAGCTGTAAGCAAGTATTATGTGTCTTAGTTAAGTGATAGAACATTAGCGTCATGATGAACAAAATATCAAGTAGTTTTCGCTTCTATAAGCAAAATTTTTAAGCTGGGTGGGTCTGAATCTAGCTTTCCGAAAGCAATTTTTTTAAAAGCTTTTATTTAATTGAGCCTCAAGAAACATATTAAAAATTATACAAAAATTAAAAAACGCATTTTTGTTTTTTTTTTTATTAAATTTTAATAAAAAATTGCTCCTTTAATCTTTAATTTTAAATTACTATTGTTAAATTTAGCTTGATTAAATTGGAACTACAAAAACATCAATTGAATTTTTGATTGATTGAGTGGATGGGTCTTTCAGAGGAAACATTGTATCCGAAATAAAGGTTAATTTTGCGTCTTTTTTAATCTGAACAGAGAGATTATACTCACCATAATATCTGTCATCAATCTTGCCATCATTGAACTCAAATTCGAAGTTGAAAGGAAAGTTGGTCACATTGGTGATTTCTACTTTACCGCAATTAATACTTGGACCGCATGCCAATGAACAGTCATTCACTGATACTGTGATCACTGAGCCGGTATCTATGGTTCGACTCGCATCACTGCAGCTCACTGTACCAGATATTTTTCTCATTTTACAAAAATTTTTTTTCTAATTAAGCTAAAACAAAATTTAGAGCTTTTATAAAACTTTATTTTATTATGAAAATTTTATGATATCGCAAAAAAAGCATATAATTAATCATTGTGTATAAATTTTCATCGAGTTAATTACGAAATCTTATTTAACTATGTATTTAAATTAATAACTGAAATACTCAAATTAAATCAAAATTTATTCAAAAACAAAACTTTATTTCCAACATGAAAAAAATTATAAAAATAAAAATATAAAAAATGATTTAATTTAATGATCTTTTTCGTCTGCTAAGCATGGACAATGCAGAGATAATATCGTTTAACAAGCTTCTTTGGTCAACTGTTAGCTGCAATTTAGAGTTCTGAGCTTCAATTGATGAGTCAATAACTTCTGATTCTGTTCCTTTAAAAATAAATAATAGAGACACTTGATGATTTAGATAAAAGATTATTATTTTACTAATTAAATTAATTATGCTAAATAAAAAAATAAGGAAAGAGAGAAAATTTAGAATTTTTCCTTTTCCAATCATGGTTATAAATTAAATAAAATCAAATGGTCAAATTTTCATTGTTTTATATACATTACTAATTTATAAATAAATTGAGAACTTTTGATTTTGAGCCCATATTTTAAAAATAAATGAACTAGATTCCTTGAAAATACACTGAATTCAAGACTAAATTCAAAACTAAAAATTTTAACCTGATGTCAAAAATTTTGATTTAATGAGAAAACAACGAAATTGTGTAATAAAAAATGCAATCAAGTTTAGATTAAAGAATTGAATGGTACAAAAGAGAAAAAGTTGAATTTAATTAAACGCGATATTTTTACAAATTTCATCACTGTTTTAAGTAAATAAATCTACTTGATGAGCTTATATTATTTTTTAATTCAAATTTTAGAATTTGGTGAAAAAAAAATAAAAATCGTTTAGAGAAAAATCTATTAAATTCTATATTAAGATAATTAGTTTTAAAAATGACAGAAAGAGAAGGTAAGTTTAAAATTTTTCATTGAAAAAATCCATAATTTAAATACATTTTATCAAAAGCATTCGATGATGCGACCGAAGAACGTTTGATTAATGAAGAATACAAAATATGGAAAAAGAATACACCATTTTTGTATGATTTGGTTATGACACATGCTTTAGAATGGCCAAGCTTGACTGCTCAATGGCTACCCGAAGTAACTAAACCAGAAGGCAAAGATTACACAATTCATAGACTTATTCTTGGTACACATACGTCAGATGAACAAAATCATTTAGTAATTGCTAGTGTTCAACTTCCCAATGATGAAGCACAGTTTGATTCTTCGTATTATGACACAGAAAAAGCTGAATTTGGTGGATTTGGCTCAGTGTCAGGTAAAATAGACATTGAAATTAGAATAAATCATGAAGGCGAAGTAAACAGAGCTAGGTATATGCCACAAAATCAATGCATAATTGCAACAAAAACTCCATCAAGTGATGTTTTAATTTTTGACTACACAAAGCATCCTTCTAAACCAGATCCAAATGGTGAATGCAGTCCAGAACTAAAATTGAAAGGTCATTCAAAAGAGGGCTATGGTTTGTCATGGAATCAAAATGTAAATGGGCATTTATTGAGTGCAAGTGATGATCACACTATTTGTTTGTGGAATGTAAATGGAAATGCTACAAATAAATGTCTTGATGCATTGACTATTTTTACTGGACACTCAGCTGTTGTTGAAGATGTAGCATGGCATTTGCTTCATGATTCTATATTTGGATCAGTTGGCGATGACAAAAAACTGATGCTTTGGGACACTCGTTCAGCTAATGCAAACAAACCAACTCAAATTATAGATGCTCATTCGGCCGAGGTTAATTGTCTTTCATTTAATCCGTATTCGGAATACATATTGGCAACTGGTTCAGCAGACAAAACAGTTGCTCTATGGGATTTGAGAAACACTAAAATGAAATTGCATTCGTTTGAGTCGCACAAAGACGAAATTTTCCAAGTTCAATGGTCACCGCATAACGAAACAATTCTTGCTTCTAGTGGCACTGATCGTAGACTAAATATTTGGGATTTGAGCAAAATTGGAGAAGAACAATCACCAGAAGATGTTGAAGATGGCCCGCCAGAATTATTGTTCATTCATGGTGGTCATACAGCTAAAATATCTGATTTTTCATGGAATCCAAATGAACCATGGGTAATTTGTTCGGTTAGTGAGGACAATATAATGCAAGTATGGCAAATGGCAGAGAATATTTACAATGATGAAGAGGAGGAAGAAAAAGGAAATGAAATGAACGGAAATTAAAAATAAATCAAATTTAAATTAGACATATTGTAAATTGTAAAATTTTTGAATAGTCTTATAATAGAACAAATTTTTCAAAATTAATGAAATATAATTTCTTATAAAAATTTATTGTTTTTTTATTTTTTTCAATTATATAATAATAATGACTCCGCTGGTAAATTGATTACTAGGTTTTAGATTTTGAAAATTGTCATTAAAGATATTTTACTAAAATAATTTCAAATAAAAATAAATTGTTCTTAAAATACGCAATGTTTACCCAAAATTATTTCCATTAAATGATTTCTCTAATTTTTTATCAAATTAGCGCTAAAATTTATCAAATCACCTAAATACGAAATATTATTTTTTTATAATTAATTCACTTGAAAGTAAATTAATTTAAATTAGATTTGAAAATTTTTTTTATTTTCATATATTATTTCTTAACGAAACATTTTCCAATGAATTTTAATACTGAAAGCATTCAAAAAAATTTTAAATCAATTTGAATAAAAAATTTTAAAAATTAAAATCTAAGTAATTTTTATTAGAAAACAGTGCAAAATTCACAATTGATTTTTAATTGAATTGAAAATTTAATTTCTATTATAATTAATTTCATTTCACTTGATAATTCATTTAAATAGGAACTTAATTTTTTTTAATAAATATAAATAAGATTTTCGAAAACCTATAATTACCAAATAACGGATGAGGCATAAACATTCAAGCATTCGTGGATATAGATATCGGAAACATGATGGCAACCGACTTTGATGGTCGAAAAAGTGGCTTTGACATTCCTCGATCAGATATGGCTATCCAAACCAACGCCTTCTTTGGAAACTTCTCTTCTCTTTTCTAGCAAAGCGAACACTGTCCGGACAAGAAGACTTGTTATTTGTGTAATATCCGGCATTTTCCGGCATGTTTTCTGGCAAGTATTTTTCATCATCCAAAATAAGTGAACATGGTGAGCGATATAGCATATTTGAAAGCTTTGCGCTCAAGTGCTTTGCTTTTTCAAACTGTGCGACACTATATTTTGGCGTTTTTTCACGCTTTGATATGATATACCCATTTTTTTAAATTGTCGACCAACTGTTCTTTGGTGGACAGAAAATTTCCTAGCTAGATGTCTTTGGCTCACTCCAGTTCGGTTATTGGTCAATCATTTCAGTTTTTTCTTCCTTGCAGCTGTCCAGTTGCTTGGACGACCCGTTCTCTTATTGTCTTTTGTCGGCCCTCCATTTTGAATACGCTTGAT
>PJRA01000016.1:700704-713042 GCA_016987375.1 Brachionus koreanus
AAAATTTCCAATATTATAGCTAATGGTTAGTAGTTTAAATATATATATTATATTAGATCATCTGATCATTTTCCTAATCGGGAAAGTAAGCTTATCTTTTGTCTATTTACGTATGCCCCACCCGTTAATATCATTTTCCTAAATAGTCCCCGATTCCTAATAAGATTTTTCTTGGCATTCAGAAATTCCAATACAAATACAATAGAGCAAAAATTATTCCTTTTTGATAAAATAAAATTTACCAAAATAAAAAACATTAAAAAAAATATCGCAACTTTTTTTATCAAAAATAAAATTTCTGCTTTCTTTTATACATATCAATAATCAACTTAATTGTATTGATATTCTATCTTATTTACATATAAGTAATTGATGTAAAAAAAATACAGATTATTATTTATTATTAGAAAAATAAATTTGGTAATTTCCCGGGACTTGCCCGAACGGAAAGAGCCTTCTTTTCTAAAAAAGATACAGATGAATCAATGTTGCAATAAGCTTGAATTTGGCTTTTAAAAATCGGAAAAAACTTAAAAATTGACAAAGTTATGTCACTTTGAAAGTATCCAAGTTCTGGCTGCTTCTACTTCTTCCACTTCCACGATGTCAATTTTGATCGATAGCTCAAATTAAAGAGCACGACGAATTCTACAACAAACTTTTTACCGGAGTTGAAAAACTAAACGTAAAAAAAATACGCGCCTTTGAAAATTCCTAAAAAACGCATTATTTAAGGATCTTCTAACAGGTTTTCTTATAGGATATGAAGGATTTTTTTACAGGTTTTTGTATTAATTATCTTCTTATTTTATTTAAAGAATTTTATATAAGCCTTTTTTAATGGGCTAAATAATGTTTTCAATAAATACAATTTAGAGTGCTTTTAACATCGTATTATAAGGAGAATGTCTCGCTTTGAACACAATATAGTCAGTCTGAAAACGACACCTACTGGTCTAGGTTCGATGTTGCTTAAAAATAACTCGGCGGATTGATTTTATTTGTTAAGAAACTCAAATGAATATAAAGTACCATCAAAAGGAAAATTTAATGATTTTAAAGAGAAAACTTTTGACTATTTTATTAGGAAATTTATCAAGAAAATCCTATTAAAGGATATAATTTGTGATTATAATTTTTTCTGTTGTAGAAATTGAAACAATATAAATCTTATTTTTGCCAATTTTTGTAAAATTTTCTTCAATTTTGACTTAGTATATAAACAGTTTGGATACTTTTAATATTAAAATAAAAATTAGTATCAACAAATTTATATATATTTTTTATTTATTTTACTATACGAAATAATAATAAAATAAGTATTTGATTACAGCATATAATTCATGTGAAAATTAATTTTGGAAAAAAATTTAAAAAGTTTGCCTAAATGATCTTTTTAGATCATGACTTGATAAGCTCGGATTAAATGGTGAATTCGATGCCGGAAACGTTTTCCTATCACTATCACAGCATCGAATCATAAAAAATTTTTGAATTTTGAATTTATTTTTTAGAATAAGATTTGAGGTTAAACTAAAAGAGTTTTGTTTTTATTTCAAGATTACAGTGCCAGTGAGTTAAGTAATTTGAATGATAAAAAATTAAAAAGTGACTTAAACTCTTCTTAAATCAATTAAAGCTGACCTGGTTACCTTGAATAAAAAAATTAAGAATTTTTTCCGAAAAAAATTCGAAAAATTTTTGCCATTTTTTAGCTTTTTCTGGATCTCCTTTTTTCCAAACCCCTTAATCTATATATTTTTATATTAATTCTAAAACTAGACCAAATTCTGAACAAAACTGTGATTTTACTTTCTTTATTTTTTTAGTTAAAAAATTTTTATAATCACTCAAAGTGTCCATTTTTAAAAAAAAAAAAATTTATTTTGAAATATTAATCAAATTTAATAAATTAAATGCTAATTTTTGACATCGTTTTACATTTTGAATTTTTCAGAATTTTGTTTACTTAGAAATGTTACTTAAGTCAGCCTTAGACCTTAGAATTCTGCGTTTGAGTTATGAAATGATTTACCCGAAAAAATAAAATTTTAACAAATTAAACAAATTTTATATCAGAATCCGGTTATTATCGGATCTTAAAAATCTGAAATTCTAGAGAAAAATATAGAATTCAGATCGTTTATGTTCCAAACTATCATTGCGAGCTTTTTAAAGATTTTTAAATTTATAATTATTTAATTAAATATACATTATCAAAAATTTTAAAAAAAATTAGGAATCAAAGACAATATAAATATTTTTTAAAAAAATCTTCTTTGAAAAAAAATTACTGAGTTTAAAGGCATTTTTTTTAAAAATTGATATTTTTTATAACTAATTTTGAATAAATAAACCACTTATTGTGTAATTTAAGAAGATATAAGCAAATTTTTTTAAACAAAATTAAATAATTTGTATTTCAAGTTTTTTATTTGATATTAAGTCATTTTAAATAAATAGGAAGCAAATAATTATTGTAAACTATGTTTTAAATTGGTTTGATTTAACTTTAAGTGCCCTACAGGGTTCTTTTTTTTAGGACCAACTTTACTTAATATATTTATCAATGATTTACATAAAAAGACCAAACCTTGAATATGCCGCACCTGTATGGTCACCATATTTACCTAAAATTTTTTTTATAAAAGATACAAAAATATTAAATATTATTCAATGCTAAAGGCTAACTTGAATATCTATCAGATAAGATATACAAAATATAAAAAAAAATTTCATATTTAATATGTAAAATTCATTCAGTTAAGATTTTGAGAATTTTGGTACGAAAGATCAGAAATTAAAGCTATGAAAGATTATTAATTATTTTTAAGATTTTACTAGTTAAGTAAATGTAATTAAGTGCAACATACAAAAGACAAAATTTAATCAATACTTTAATTTTTTGAAAAAAAATTTATAATAATATTTTCATTTAAGCTTTTTTATCCATTTAACCACAGCCCAGTTCATAAAATATCTTTTGTTCAATTCATGTGTCTTTTGAAAAAATATCACATCAATTAATCTAAATTCGTTAAATCATTCAAATAACATTCAAGATTATTTTACATAAACATTATGAAATAATATAAAAAAATATTATCTTAACTTAAGACGACTAAAATTACTTCTATATAAGAATTTAAACTTTAAGGTATAATTTAAAGATAAAAAGTTTTATTAAATTTTAATTATTTGAAAAACAAATGGAATTCTAAAAGCTTCTCTTTTTTATCTTAATATTCTAAAAATATTTTGCTTTAGAATATAAAAAAAGTAAAAATTTCTTAACATAATTTCGACTAGAGCTAAAAATTTTATATATAGTATACTAATGAACAAAAAAATTAATTGAAAAATTGGTGTGCTTTCGTGATTTTCTTAATTAAAAAAATTCTAATAAAATTCGATAAAATAATTGAGTAAAAATTATAATTTAGATAAAAAATAAATATTTTTTGTTACAATGACAGAAAGAGAAGGTAAGTTTAAAATTTTTCATTGAAAAAATCCATAATTTAAATACATTTTATCAAAAGCATTCGATGATGCGACCGAAGAACGTTTGATTAATGAAGAATACAAAATATGGAAAAAGAATACACCATTTTTGTATGATTTGGTTATGACACATGCTTTAGAATGGCCAAGCTTGACTGCTCAATGGCTACCCGAAGTAACTAAACCAGAAGGCAAAGATTACACAATTCATAGACTTATTCTTGGTACACATACATCAGATGAACAAAATCATTTAGTAATTGCTAGTGTTCAACTTCCCAATGATGAAGCACAGTTTGATTCTTCGTATTATGACACAGAAAAAGCTGAATTTGGTGGATTTGGCTCAGTGTCAGGTAAAATAGACATTGAAATTAGAATAAATCATGAAGGCGAAGTAAACAGAGCTAGGTATATGCCACAAAATCAATGCATAATTGCAACAAAAACTCCATCAAGTGATGTTTTAATTTTTGACTACACAAAGCATCCCTCTAAACCAGAAACGAATGGAAAATGCAGTCCAGAACTAAGATTGAAAGGTCATTCAAAAGAGGGCTATGGTTTGTCATGGAATCAAAATGTAAATGGGCATTTATTGAGTGCAAGTGATGATCACACTATTTGTTTGTGGAATGTAAATGGAAATGCTACAAATAAATGTCTTGATGCATTGACTATTTTTACTGGACACTCAGCTGTTGTTGAAGATGTAGCATGGCATTTGCTTCATGATTCTATATTTGGATCAGTTGGCGATGACAAAAAACTGATGCTTTGGGACACTCGTTCAGCTAATGCAAACAAACCAACTCAAATTATAGATGCTCATTCGGCCGAGGTTAATTGTCTTTCATTTAATCCGTATTCGGAATACATATTGGCAACTGGTTCAGCAGACAAAACAGTTGCTCTATGGGATTTGAGAAACACTAAAATGAAATTGCATTCGTTTGAGTCGCACAAGGACGAAATTTTCCAAGTTCAATGGTCACCGCATAACGAAACAATTCTTGCTTCTAGTGGCACTGATCGTAGACTAAATATTTGGGATTTGAGCAAAATTGGAGAAGAACAATCACCAGAAGATGTTGAAGATGGCCCGCCAGAATTATTGTTCATTCATGGTGGTCATACAGCTAAAATATCTGATTTTTCATGGAATCCAAATGAACCATGGGTAATTTGTTCGGTTAGTGAGGACAATATAATGCAAGTATGGCAAATGGCAGAGAATATTTACAATGATGAAGAGGAGGAAGAAAATGGTAATGAAATGGATGGAAATTAAAAATTAACCAAATTGATTTTATATGTTTTGTAAATTGTATAATTTTTTTTATTTTAAACTTAGATTTAATTTTTGAAATATAGTTACAAAACTAAACACTACATTTTATTGTAATAAAGCTTTTTGTTTTGGATTTTATTGAAAATAAATTTTAAATTTTATTCAATAATTTTTTTATTTTGAAATTAAGCGACTGTAATTAGCCGTTGTATCTTATATTGGAAAAAAAATTATTTTTATATATATATTTGCTTTTAGATAAATAATGGGTCGTTTTGATGTTTCAATGTTAAAATATTTATCACCGGAAGATTTCCGTGTTTTGACAGCTGTTAGTCTTAACAAAGTTAATTTTTAAAAAAAAAATTTATTTTATTGTTATAGATTGAAATGGGAATGAAGAATCACGAAGTGGTTCCACTCCAATTAGTTGCCTCGATAGCATCTCTTAGGAACGGAGGTTGTCACAAAATAATTAAAGAACTAATCAGGCATAAGCTTGTTTGCTTTGAACATGCAAAAGGTATTTTATTAATCAATGAGATAATTCATGGTTAACTATCATTTTGCCAAATAAGTTCAGGGATATCGTTTGACATGTCTTGGCTATGATTTTTTGGCTCTCAAAGCCCTTACATCCAGACATATTGTTAAATCTGTTGGCAACCAAATAGGTGTCGGAAAAGAGTCCGACATTTATATAGCTGCTAATGACAATGATGAACAAGTTGTTCTAAAATTTCATCGTCTTGGTCGCACTTCATTCCGTCAAATCAAAAGCAAAAGAGACTATTTGAAAAACAGAAAAACAGGCAGTTGGCTTTATTTGTCACGCTTGTCAGCCATGAAAGAATTTGCTTTTATGAAAGTAAAAATAAAATTTTAAATTTGATTTAAAATTAAAGAAAAAAAATTAAAAAGGCTTTGTATGATAACGGATTTCCAGTGCCTAAGCCACATGATTTTAATAGACATACTGTGGTAATGCAGTTGGTCCAAGGTCATCCGCTGTGTCAAATACACGATGTTGAAGATGTCCAACAAGTCTATGATGATATTATGAATTTAATTGTTCATCTAGCCAACTATGGTCTCATACACAGTGATTTCAATGAGTTTAACTTGATGCTTAGTGATAATGACAAAGTGACTATGATCGATTTTCCGCAAATGGTCAGCACATCGCATCAAAATGCCCAATTCTATTTTGATAGAGATGTTCAATGTGTTCGTGACTTTTTCAAGCGGCGATTCAATTTTGAAAGTGAAATGCATCCAAAATTTAGTGACGTAAAAAAAGTCTATTCGCTTGACATTGAAGTGAATGCAAGTGGTTTTAGCAAAGAAATTCAGGAATTTGATAAAGTATTGGATGAAATGAATGATCAAGATGAGGAAATAGAAGATAGTGATGAAAGTAAAAATATAGTATCTGAGCAAAGCGAACAAAATGAAACAAATAACGAAAATTTAGAATATAAAAAAGAACTGGAAAAGTTTGAATTAGAAGATCAGTTAAAAGAGGAAAAATGTGCTGAAATTAAAGAAGCTCTGGACGAAAATGAATTGGCCGAAATAAATGATAAATTTGATGAATATTTAAATTTGGAAAATAAGATGTATAGACCATACAGAGATGCTGGTTTAAAGCAAGACGAAGATTCGGATGAGTCAGACAATTATTCGTGCACTACAACTACAAGTACCATAATGGATCCCAGAATGGTTCGGAGTAAAGTTAGAAAAAGTTTGCTGCAAAAAATGAAGACTGAAAAAAGACGCATTCGAAATAAAGGTGAAGCATCGATCACAACCCAACGAAATCGTGAAGTAAACGAAACTATTAAATCAAGCATGATTTTTTTATGAAATTAATAAATAAAATATTCTTTAAAAAATATATTTTTATTAAATTTAAATTAAATTAGTATTAGTAGAAGTAACAGTAATAAAAAACTGCAGCATGATAACATGCGAGCGCGTCAGAGACGCTCTGTAGCAGTTATAAAATGTTCATCTAGATTTTTTTTTTGAATTCATTCACATTCTTCGCTACAACAACTTCGTTGTCGAGTAAATACCAATGGTTAGCTTTTCTGTTTTAGAAGAGTTGGTGGTATTAACAATATCTAGTGATTTTTCTTCTAAATTCTCAATTTGAGAATATGTTAAGTAAGTTTTGTATTGCCATCATCTATTGTCAGCTAATTGTAAAAAATGTCAAGTTCTATAAATCTAAAACTTTATATAAAATATAATTTTTAAAAGTTTTTTTTTCCTTTTTAGAGTTCAAATTATGTATTAAAGATCCCTAATTGAATTTTTTATTAAAAACGATATAAATAAACAATTAGAAAAAAAATTTAAAAATATATTTTTTTCTCCTTTTCTCTCAGTTTCTCTAAAATAACATCTCTTTAAGAATTTATCATGACCATTTATCATTATCCATTCCCGATATGTTTTTGTGTTTTAAAGATTAATATGATTTTGATAACAAAAAATTATATCTATTTTGCTTAGAAAAGATTATAAGCTTGTCAATTGTATATTTTGTTTGCTTTGAAAAATGTCTCATCAATCATCTAACACTAGTTGTACAATTATTTATTATTTTTAAAATGTGGTACGAGCCAAAGCTGTTACAGAAATAGCTAAAAACTAAATTTAATATATAAATATATGTTATCGTATATTTTGATAATACGTAAATTTTGATAGTTACGATACTTAACGTAAACTAAGATAAAATAAAAAGTTCACTATTTTACTAAATATTTTATTTTTCTCGTAATTTCCTGAACATTATTAAATTTTTTCGTAAAAAACTAAATAAAGACGTAAATAAAGAAAGCTCGATGTCACTTATTTTTACAAAAATTGTTTGAACCATGACACCTAGAATTACATAAAACTTTAGATTTTTTGCATGTACAGCGACTTGTTATACATTGGCCTGTACAATTACATCTCAAAACTCCTTGTCCACCACCTATAGACAACTCATTCACTGCCTGTCTGATTCCTTTTACTTGCTTATCTGTTCTAAAATCTAATTCCAGTGAACAATTAGATACTAAATCGAACATATTTCTTGAAAAAAGATCAACTAGGACTCCGGCTTCACAAACAAGTTCATATAGATTATTTTCAAAATCTACGTCTATAACTCTACAAATTAAATTGGGAGCTTCTGTCAGGCCTTGATCCACTTCAGGAATAGGTACTAATACAAAGTCTCCAATAAATACTTCGGGTAAATACTTTTTACTTCTTAATCTCATTTTTTCTGCCTGCCTGCTTTGATTTTGTCTTACAGAGTCCCTAATACCTAACAATCTATTTGCAGAAGCTTCAACATTCAAATGTTCATGTTCATCTTCAACTGCTTCTTCCTCTGGTTGAATAGTTGGTATTTCAACAATATTTTCCAAATCATACTCTTTTATGTCAAAAAAATCGTCTTTACCTTCTTTCTCACTTTCATCTATTTCCTCATTGCTATATTCATATCCTACTATATCAAAGAGTTCCTTAGCAGTGCCTAACTTTGACCATTCTTCAACTGGAATAGCAGTAGATGTTAAGCCTAATGGAGTTTCAATTCCAAATACTGCTTTGAATGGAGATTTTTTAGAACCAGTATGATAAGAGTGATTTTTTTTTAATTGTACAAATTTTATTCCTAATGACCATTTAAGTGATTTATTTTCTCTCATCCATGTAGCTAGCATTTTCTTTATATCGGCGTTAGCTCGCTCAATAAATTTACTGAAATGATCTTGATAAACTAAAATCCATTTAAAGTTTCCGTCTGGTAAAGATTGCATATCAATAAGATCAATCTGCACTCTTGAATTAAAATCATTACTTAAAATCGGTTTTGCAACCATTAATTGGTTTTGTTTTGCTTTGAATTCATTATGCATTCTTGACATGTCTCAACAAACACTTAAAATAAATTAACTTACAGTATTGTTTAATTTTACCTGGAATAATTATTAATCTTAAATTCCAGGTAATAATTTAATTACTATTTATCAAATCGACTGTTAAATTAATATAGTTTCTTCTGCAAATAGGTAACATGTTATCTCTTGCTTTATGTTGGATGTCATAATGAATTTTGTGTAGCGTATCAAACAGTTGCTCATAAGGTACCAGATAAATCGGCTCACTATCTTCATTTGGTTTTTTTTTAATAATTTTTTTTGTTTCACCAATCATTAAAACATCATAGCTTCGTAAAAGATTATATTCGTGCCGTGTTTTAGTTGATTTTTTGTTTTTGGCAATTTCAATTTCATTGATTAGCTGTTGGTATTCTTCAGCATTTGTTAGAGTTTTGGTTTTTCTCGTCTTTTTTTCAGGATCGGATACTAGCTGTTCCTCAATTCTATTGGCTTCAAGTAGAGCATAAAATCTTTCTTTATGCTTCTGCTTGTTTTCAGCCAGCATCAAAGCATTATCAGGTGCTGTAATAATTGAGAAGAATAAGATAAATAGTTTCTTAATTATCATTTTTAATTTTTTTAGTAATATATTTAATTATAATAATTATCAAATTTTACTAAATTTTTTAGTAATTTGCTATAGAACATATAGTAAATTTTCAAATTTTCTTTATTAAAAGTAACTTTTCAAATTTACTAGTAAATCTTGAAAAATTAACATTTTTAGTTATTTTTATCATAATTGACTAAACATTTCGAAAATATCAAAATTTACGATTTATCAAAATTTACGATTACATATATAATAAAATATTAGTTTTATTTATGTTTTTATATGCTTTTTGAGTTTTAGATCTTCACATTAGTCTAATTGTGTTGGCTGGTTTTGCTTTTTTAATCAACTTATTCCATGATATCATATAACAATACACAAATCAAAATTATTTTAACTTTTGTGTTAGATTTTTTTTCTAAAAATAGGCTTTTTTTCACATTTTATAAAAATATCATTTAATTACTTTTACCTTTGAAAGTCATTAATAATTTTTAAAAATTTTTAGATATTTTGTTTCTCTTTAAAGATAAAAAAAGCTAGTCAGAAAACTAATGAATGATGTGTATCAAAATTTAACATTTTTTTTAATTTTAATGATAATCTGGAAATACGTTTATTTGACCCAAAAAATTCGATACTATAATAGTCTGTTTTTCATATAAAAAAATCATAAAGCTTCCTTTTCTCTGTAAAATAATTATTGACATAAGAAAAACTTTAACTAAATAGGAAAATCAAATTATTTTTCCATTTGTTTTTTTTTTGTTGTTTAAAAATTTTTGTTTACTGCTAATTTGTTTCTTTAAAAATTGAGTTTTTTTATTAGTACATATTTTTTTTGATAAAAAAAAACAAATTAATCCAAAAAAAATATTATAACAAATTTTATTTTTATTTCATTTTGATAAAGATATTTAGAATTCGCAATTAAATTTAAATGCACTCTATAAAAATTACAATCCTTTTAAAATAGTTTAAAAAATTTCAAAATCTGCGTTTAAATTAAATTTCGTATTAAAAATGTTTTAATAAAGTTTTAAGAATAAAATTTAAAAATTATTTCTTTAAGACCTATTTGTCTAAAAATTATAAGAATTCTAAAATAAAATTTGAACAAGAATCTTTTTATTAATTATTTTCTTTAAATTTGCTATATTAGAACTTTTTGTCTTTATCAAGTCTCTTTTGATTAACTAAGCTTGCTCGGAGAATCCCTAACAATTGCTTAAATGAGTGCTGCTGCTTGTAATGAACGTACTTTTACGCTCATAGCTGTGGAGTGATGAATAATTAAAATTTTTAATAGAAATATTTAGAATAATTAATAATAAATTTTTTAAAATTTAAATTAATTAGCTTTAACAACTCATAAAAGCAAGAAAAGGATAAATTTTAATAAATAAAATTTATTTTTATATACAAAAAATAAGAATACATTTTCTCACCATAAAGCTTTTTTCTCTTTTTTTTTTAATAAAAATAATAAACCAACTAAAAAAAAAATATATAAAAACAAAAAAAGAAATAAAAAACTGCTCATGAAGACATAAAATTCAATTTTTTCTTAAATTTTTGCTCAAAATTATACGATTTAATTTGAAACTATTTGTGTTCAAAAAACTTGAATTACTTAGATAAGGATTGGTGATATGCGCTGAGCTGTATGTGTTACTGTTATTATTTAGTTCTCTGATTGTCGTGCGAACAAAGCTGCTACTACGAGCATTTTTCTTTATCATATTTGGATCAATTATGTCATAGGTCGAAGCATTGTTCAATTTAGGACATGCTCTTAGCGGAGAATTACTATTATTATTAACATTTTGAGTATTAGAACCATTTTTGGCCGATGCACTTGATTTGCTGTATTTTCCAAGCTTTTCAATCCAGTCAAACTGCCAGTCAATGGACGTCCATCCATTTGATTTCATCAAATTCTCAAACAATTTTATTAACTTCTTGTAATCAGGACACTGAGTGAACTCCAAATCCCTGACATATCTCATGTATTCAGCGAATTCATTGGGAAAACCATCGCACAACTGATCAATGCTCGTTTGCTGTTTTGTTTCGCCAATTTTTTTGTATCTTTCCTTAAGAGTGTCGGCCTTGAGGCCTTGCCATGGCAAACTGCCGCGCAAAAAATACATTATCATGTGTCCAATGGCCTCAAGATCATCTCTTCTGCTTTGCTCGCGGCCCAAATGGGTGTTTATGCTCATGTACCGGGCCGTGCCAGTCAGACTCTTGTGTTCCGAATAGGCAATGTGTTTTCCAGTCTCGGCATTTATGTACTCTTTGGCAAGGCCGAAATCTATTATGTGTATTGTTTGATGCTTGTTAAGCGACTGTCTTCCGATTAGAAAATTTTCCGGCTTTATGTCACGGTAAATTATGTTCTTGGAATGAACATACTCGATTCGTTGTATCAATTGAATAGCTATCATGCACACTGTCTTTAAGCTAAATTGCCTTTTGCACAAATTAAACAGGTCTTCGAGACTGGCACCCAAAAGTTCCATTACCAATGTGTTGTATTTGCCGCTTTGGCCGTAAAAATACACATTCGGCAAGCCATCATTCGGACACAAACGCTTGTAAAACTTGTTTTCATTGCCTAACAATGGAGTTCTGGTATTCGATTTTTCGAATTTAATGGCCACGTTTTCATTATTGAGTAAATTTTTGCCCAAACGAAGCTCTCCGAAATTACCGCTGCCAATCTTGCGGCCGACTTTGAAATTTTGACCAACAATTAGCTGACTAGTAGCACTGGACTGTGACGTTTGTTCGCTGGACGGCACTGAAGTCAATTTTGAGTTCAATTTTTGTGGAAAGCGAGCCCGTATGGATGCCACTGCTGTCTTGAAAAGCGGAGTTGTTGTACTAGCCGTATTAGAGGCGAACAAGTGCTGTGCTGATGAAAAAAATTTACCCTTGGTCATTGTGTGTTCGTGTGCCATTTTTTCATTAGCTACAATGTTTGGCTTCCCAATCATCTTATGTCTTGAAAGAATTTAATTTTAAATTTTTA
>PJRA01000016.1:724053-735894 GCA_016987375.1 Brachionus koreanus
TAGACAAAATATAAAAGTATTATTCCAAATTTATTCCAATTAATTCTAGTTTAATTCTTTAAACAATTAAATAAATGTGAGAATAAATAAGAAATTCTTGTTGAAATTCTAAATAAAAATTAAATTTATTGACTAGATGAACAATTTTACAAATATGTATGTTGAAATGAATAAAAATATTTAATTAATTATTTAATCCATGTAGTTATAATCCATGGGAAGAGATTCAGTTACATAGCATTTGACAAATTCTTTGCTAAAAAGAGGATTTGAAAGCAAACTCAATAGGATTAATTCATTAAAATCCTTATTGTTGGGCTTAGGTGCCAAACACTCGTTTGCACAACGAATGCTTGGTGTGTGCTCTGGATCCTAGCATTGAAAAAAAAAACTACTAAAATCGAACTTATTGAAATTAAAAAATTACAGTCTCTTCGGGGATCAAAAGGTCCTCGGCACAACTTCCACAAGCAAGAATACAACGATTGACCTCGTCAAAAATAGGATCAAAGTGTCTTTTGTGGTTCAACATGAGTTTGAAATGGTGCTTGGGGCTTTTTTTGTGAAGTTTGGCTGACGGAGCTGAATGAACATCGGTCATAGCTACACCAATTATTATCATTAGAATAGCAACACGCGATGAAATTCTTATATTGTCCCAAAACATCTTATGAAAATTTTCAATATTCTAAAAATCTTGAATCTTTTTTTATGCTTTTAAATAAGTGTTGAGAATGAAAAGAACTTAAAAAAACGCCTTAAAAAACTAGACTCAATTAAGTCATTTTATTTTAAATTTCAGCACAATTAAACAAATTGGTTAAATTTTTCTCTTTTTTTTTGTTAAATTGTTCATAATTCAATTAAAGCTTTTTGCTTTTTTCACTAAAATTCATTTCTAAACAAATCTTCTATTTATATTTAGCTAGCTATACTTGAAAATGTAATCAAGTTTGAAAATCAGCTTAAAATCAATAACAAAATCTCTTTAAAATAATTACACTGGCGCAGAGGTTTATATTCGACTTAATTTCGAATCATTATAATAACACAAATAAACACTTTCATATGTAATTTTCTGTAACAATTACAAGATAAGTAATTAAATAGCTAGGTCTAAATTAAAATTTAAGATAAGAAATTTTTAATTTAAAAATGTTGTATAAATATATTTAAAAAATTTTTTTTTAATAAAAAAAAATGATTCATTTAATTTCCTCCTCATCCAAAGTCTCAAAAGCTATTTGTTTGACTCAATAGCAGCTAATAATCTGAGCATATTTATTAGAAATAACAAATCCCTTGAACAGAACAAATTTAAATCATGCTTTTTCATCTATCAAAAAACTAGAAATTTTAAAAACGTGTTAAAAGAGTATTTTTCACATAATAAACTAAATCGGCTTTGAAGCTATTAAATTTTAGTTAATTTTAGCTTAATCCGAATCTCAGTCAAAATTTTTTTTTAAATTTATTTAAAATTTTCTTAGAAAAAATAAATCTAAATAAGAAACAAAATTTAATCAAAAATCTATTTGAAAAAAAAATCTTAAAATATTTTTATATTTAATACAAAAAATTCAAAAAATTTTGACATAGCAGCAATATTATTACTAATGTATTTTAAAATAAATCTAACGGTGAAGGAAATTAAACTATTCTATTCTCTTAACATTAGTTATCTGACAAGAAATTGTTGAATAAAATGCTGCTTTAGTTTATTCTCAGCCGAATTTTTTGTTAAAAGCCTACTATCATCGATTTAAAATTATGTAAGAGAGTGTGTCAATAATTTCCTATGAGGTTCCCAAAGGAAATATTTGAAAAATAAAAATTCTTAAAATTTAAATTAAAAACTTGTTCACCAAAATACCCTGAAATATTTTTGCTTTTATTTTAGGTCTAAAACTGAAGCTAAAAACAATTTATTGCTTTATAATTGATAAAACCTACATATTTATTTTGGTTGATTTTAATACATGATAGCGAAATTTTTACTTAAACAATTTCAAATTTCAGACCAAAAACCTTCCTTAAATTTTAAAGACAAAGAAATTTTGAGAAAAAATAGAAGTATTTTGTTGTATTTTAAAGAAGATTAATTAAATTTTAAATAATTACTCAGACATTAAGTTATTGAGTTGTTTCAAATAGAAGATTAGTACATTAAAACAAAAATAATAATAAAAAGCCAAAGATTAAATTCTTGTCATTTCACTCAAGTATTTCTATATTGTTTAAAAATTTTCTAATCATAAGATCTTACGAAAAAACAATCTTTTAAAATAAAGAATTGTCGTACTGGATATGCTTTAAAATAAAAAATTAACTGCTTTTTAGAAGTTAAACAAATTTGACAAAATTTTTGGCTCACAAAAAAATTGAATTTTCAATTAAATTTATTAACTTTTATGAAATGAAAATTTTATTTTTCAATTATTATAAAATTTTTAAGGACACTATTTTGAAGCATCAAATTTTGTATGAGTATTCCTTTTGAAAATTTTTTTTTATTGGAAAACAAAAGTATTTTAATTTTATAATGTGAGTGAGTTAATAAGTAAACAAATATTATTTATTTTTGCTTTTTTATATTTAAAGTTTTTGAGGCCTAATTTTTTTGGAAAAAGAAGTGTACATACTATTAAAAAAAAATTTTTTTTTTATTAAATTTATATAAGATATTTTTTCGTTAAAAAGTTATTTGAAAAAAAAATAAGAAAACAAAAATACAGAAAATAGACTTATTTTTAATTAACAAACACATAATTAATAAAAAGTGTCAGTTGAAATCGATTTATTTTTTATTTATCTGAAACAAATTAAATAAATTGAAACAATTTTACTTGATAATAAAAACAAAAAATTATTTGCTTAAATTAAAATTAAAATAATCTAAAAATAGTCGGAAAATAGTCAAGATTGTCTCCAAGATTTTTATTCAATTACTTAGATAACCAGTTGTAACTACAATTGAAAACAAGTTTTATATTCCATCTAAATAATCAAGTATAAAATAAAGTGAAGCAGAATTTAGTGAATGTTTTGATGAGTTCATAGCATATGTTCATTTATTACATATTTTTGAAATAAACCATGACATTTGGGAGCTCAATTCATATGGCTATAGCATTTGGTTAAAGAATTAAAAATTTGAACATTTAATTGCTGTCAGCTCTCATAAGTTTTAATTTTTTTGGTGATTAATTAAAGTACCAGCTTTTTAAAAAAGAAATTAGCAATAAAATAAAAAAAATTAATTATTGAGAATATAAAAAATCATTAACTTAGAAAATTTTAATTGAGATCAATATTTTGTCAAAGAGAAAAAAATATAATTTTAAAAATTTTATTGATTTAAACAAAAAAAAGAATATCTAAATTGATGTTAAATTTAATTTACCAAGATACCAAAAAAAAAATTTAAGTTTTTGTTTATTAATGAATAAATAGATTAATAGTAGTCATGGCTGAGAGAATGGTCAATCAAGCACTTTGCATACGGCTTAGTGAGCTTTCTCTTGGATAAATCATAAATCAGATCCCTTAGATCAGGCGCAACTAGACACGTATTAGCACAAGTGACTGTAACCGGCGTATCACTTACCTAAATAAATTTTTTTAAAAATTGAAATTTCATTTTATTAGATTGTTATTCTTACACTTTCATCTTTGAAGTAAATGTCACCATTGGCACATTTTACACAACCCATGATACAATAGTTGATTTCGTTAATTTCTTTTTCACTTAGTGGTCTCTGTATGGGCTCCTCGACTTTGCTCTCGTGCATTTGCTGCTTGTGGCTGTGATCGAGCTTGTATCCAGACAAACCTGACACTATACTTAAAAGGACAAGCACTGACAAGCTCAAACCAAACGCTATTTTGATAAGTCGACACATTTCTATTTAAATTCAAATATTTCTATAAAAATTGAGGAATATATATTTTGGATCTTTCTATTAATATATGCATTTTGAGGCGAACGCCTTTTCCTTAAGCCGTATTAAAGCTAATTAATTTGGTTTTATTCCGATTTTCCATTGAATGCTATTCCACAATAGGAAAATTTTCCACTAAGGTTCTTAATGTTTATATTACAAATGCAAATAAAATTAGTTTTCATTTCTTCGACTAAAAAGAAAAGCCTAATTAAGAAAGAATTAATCCATGATTAGTTCTTTAATTAATTCTAAAAGAGAAAATAAACGTCAATATACGTAATTTTTTTGGTCGGGAAAATCTAATAAGAAAAAATTTTGGATAAAATATACTCTTTTTATATATCTCCTTTTCTCTCAAAATTGAAAAATAAAAGCTCAATAACTCTTCAAGTTTATTAAATTATTTCAATTAAAATGATAAGTGAAAATTGATAATTGATAAAATATATATTGGAAATTGAGAATCTTCTTTTCTATTTTGAAGGACTGGATTTAATGCTCTTAAAATTATGTCTTAGGGGCGTTAATATTTTTTTTGGTTATATATTAAATTAATTAAATACGTAGGACTTAATCGGCTATCAGATCTCTTTTAATTAATTTAATTTTTATCTAAAATGAAATTCAATATATCAAAGTAAGGAATCTTAAATAGTCGATTCCTATTTCTAACAAGCGGATTTATCATGATATCAAAAACCAATTGCTGGGTATTTGCGAAATCAATCTAACAATAGATTAATTTAATTGTGGAAATCCATTTCCTATTTTAAACTTAAATAAATATTTCTTTGTACAAACCTTTTTAATTTCAGTCTATTTAACCCGAGGCAAAATTGCTTAATCAAATAAAATGAAAATTAAAAAAAAAAAAAATATTAGTTGATAATTTACTTTAATTGATTAAATTACGCTTAAATGTAAGGAAAAAATTCACCTAAAGGACGTGACTTAAAATTGTCTAATTAGGCTTTTTATATTCGAATTTTGAATCAACTCTGCGGTAATTGCATGATTTGTATTTAGTCTTATTTACGGAAATTGATTTAAAACCTAAATTCAAACTGATCAGCCTCTGCAAAATCCTATCTATATAAATCTATTATTTATTTTTTTTTTGAATAAAATTATTTGAGAACAAAAATTTTCTAATTTACTTTTAAATTAAAAAAAAAAATAAAAATAAAATTTTTTATTGATTTTAAATTCTATAATTATCATAAATTTGTCCTTTTTCCTTGAAAATCTTCCTTTTAAAAGCTGGAAATATCAAGGTTTGATTAAAAAAAAATATTTCAAATAAAAGCTATTTTTTAAGACTCAAAATTAAGCTTTAATTAAACAAAAAAAAATTTAAAAAAAATGTGCATGCTTTGAAATCAAAAAAGTCTCACATAGAGCCATTTTTAGACATTTTTTAAAAACTAAAAAATCTCACAAACTGAAAACTCGTTGCTTGATTTTATAAAATGTCCAAACGAAAAGATAAAGAGAACTTGCCCAACGAAATTTGCTGCAAAAAGTCTAAATTTGAGCGTCAGCCGAGAGGTAAAGCTCAATCGGTTTCAGGACTAGATGCCTCTATCAGAAAACTTGTCACCAAAATTGAATCCGATCCACTAACTAGTTCTAATTTATCTGAAATGTAAATAATTAAAAACAGTTTTAAGTATTTTTTTGTTTAATTAATTAAAATTAAGTGTAAATAGCATTATGAGAAGTAGTACTTTATGCAAAGAAGACAATTTATTTGTGATGGTTAAAAAAATTTTTTCTAAAAATGAGTAATCTATAACTTAATTTAAAAAAAAATCTATCAATTTAATATTTTAAAATCAAGGTTCGATACAGACATGTTTTTGAGCTTTGTTGATCAATTAAAGTCAGAATTTTTATCAAAGCATAAAAGCCTATGCGCATTTTTACTATCTAATTTGTTTATGATTCACCAAGAATTGGACCAAAAAGCATGCTCAACTCAAGAGTTCAAAATTTTCAAATTCAGGCCTGTTCATTTTCTAGCACTGATAAAAAGCGCTTTTAAACTTTTACGGTTCTTCAAGTGTTCATTTGAAAACCGAGTCTATTTCAAAATTTTTAAAATATTTGTTTGTGTTAATTATTCCAACCAAAAATACTTGTAATTTTTTATAACTTTAAATAAATGTGATTATTATTTGATAAATTTTTAGAAAAGAAAAAACACTGTTTAATGTTGCTGAGAAGTGTTTGGTACAAGAAGTAAGCAAACGTTTGGAAGCTGACAAGACAGGCTCGGTCAGTGAAGAAGTCTTGAACGCTTTCAAACAAATAATTGATCAATTTCAAATTCAATGTTTGGACAATAATTTTCTGATAAAACTATTTTTTTCAATTAGTTCTCAAATGAATGGTGACAAATCTGAAAAAGTTTTTCAATTTTTTTTTCTTCTAAAATTAAATTAAGTTAATTTTTTTTTCCAAGATGACTAATGAATTGGTTAAATTTTTATCAAACGTTTTTGAGATTCAGCTCGAGTCAAGAAAATCCAAAATGATTCAAAAGTGTTTGATTAAGTCTGTGGAAATGAAAAATTTGCTTTTCTTGTTCAACATAAATATTTTGACAACATGTGTTCCGCAAGAAGTTCTCAACATTAAATTAATGTCTTTTTGTTACAAAATATTAGATAATTATGGCACGCCTATAAACAGATTTTTTGAAGAACCAAGAAGTGTAAATGAATGCTTTTGTTATTTTGTGTCAAAAATATTAAAGGAAATTTTTATGGTAAGTAAAATCTAAAATAAATAGCTAAAATTGTTTACTATAAACGACTTTTTTAATTAAAATTTGAACAGACAGAGGAAATTTTTAAAGGAATAAAAATCATGCAAGCTAAAACCAAAACGATCACTATCTATTCCGTTTTATTTTAATTAGCTGAATCCTTTTTATTAATTATTTTGGAAAAATAATATTCGCTAATTCTTAATAATCAAAAAAAATGAATAAAGCATTTATTTTTCTTAGTTAACAAAATCTTTTGAGCACTTTTTTAATTGAAAAAAAAATTCATTTCATTTTGGTAAAAATAACTTGGCTTAGCTATTTTATAAGAGTTGACTTAGCTAATTTAAATTCTTCAACCAAATACATAAAAATATATATATTTGAAAACAAACATAATTTAATAATTTTTAATTCTTTGACGCTTTTTAAAAAAGAAAAAAAAATTTTACTTGATTTTTAAAAATGAAATTTTATAAAAAAATCTTAAATATTTCACTTTTGATTTTGCTTTTACGTAGAATATCAGAATTTTGAATATTTTTTTTTAATTTTCCATGTAAAATTATCAAAAATATTAATTTATTTTGTTCTTTAGAAAAAGTTCTCATAAATTAATCAATATAAAGCGAACCAATATTTTATTTTTATTTATAATTTAATTTTTCTAAATTTCTCTGTTTTATTCATTTAATATAAAAAATTATTTTTGATATTTTTTTTTAGAGCAATCTTGAAAAATTTATATATAAAAATTCAAACTGTCTGGATCATTGGTATTTTATTTTAATTTTCCAGACTTATAGTCATATAGTTATAATCATCTGATTTTTTTGGTTCTTCATTTAAAGCATCATAAGTTGCTAAATCGAAGTTTATTGACCTTTTTAATGATCTAAATCAAAGCACAGAGTGATCACTTGATTCTGCAAAATGAAACACAGCATCTTCATTCAAATCACCATTAGCATCACTTTTTAGTTTATCAAAAGTTTCTATTCTTATTAAAATAAATTTTATGATTATTAATTTAGTGTTTACATTAGTACCTATCTCCTCGTTAGACTTTTTTTTCATTACACTTAATTCATTCCATAAATGACAATGTGAATTTTGGAACAAAAAACAAAAACAAAAATTTTAAATTAACAAAACTTTTTTCTCAGGGTCAAAAATTTGTTCTGCAAAATGTATCAACTGATAAAAAACTTGTATCACCCAAATTTAGTCTGTGCATAAACTGTGCAATTGTGCAAAACAGTATATGTATTAGGAAATTATTAAAATTAAATTGCAGATGTTTTACACAAGCTAAATTTGGGTGATATAAACCTTGTATCAGCTGATACATTTTGCAAAAAAATTTTTGGACCCTTTGAAAAAAAAGTTTTTTTAAATTTAAAATATTTAAAAAATTTTTTTCATAGTATTCTGTTCCAAAATTCACAATGCCTCCATAAATTAGATAATGTTTTTTTTTCTTACAGGTTCTTGAGCTATTAACAAAAGCACTGACATAGTCTTTGATTAATTCAATAATTAGTGTATTTTATAAATAGTTTATTTAGATGAATTTGAATTCTGTAAAGCTTTGATTTCATCTAAATAGAAATTTACCAGGGGATCTGATGGAGTGTCTTGAGGAAAATTATAGTTGAAATGTTTTGGAGAACTTAAAGCCCAGAGAGGTTGGTTTTTCAGACTAAGGATAGGAATGAAAAAACTAAAATCAATTATAGAGCCGATTATTAAGACATCTTTATATGCTTCATGTTAACTATAACGCTTATGGTTTGGCTAGTAAACAAATCCAGTGATATCGACAAAGATGTAGCTATGCCACAATTATTAATTATACTCAATATTACTTTGTATCTGTAAAATATATAGTTAGACTTGCTGTTTCAAATTAACTAAAAAGAAATAAATATATTTTTAAAATAATTGATTCATAATTGAAGAATAAATTTTATTGATATTTTAATTTTCTATGATTAAATTGTACCCAAGTTGGTAAAAAATCTCTGAGTTCAAAATTCAATCATTTTATAATGATGTTCCTGCCGCATGAACTCGCAATCTCTTTAAAAGCCAAATTTCTTTTAATACTAAATCAAATTGATTTATTTTTATTTTAAAGAATACAAATATATTAAAAGAAAAAATAGTTGAAAATCTTTTGTCTAGAAGCAAATCAAAGTTTGATGTGTACATTTCTCAACTGGAAATTTTACTAAACTCAAGCAATTCTAGTTTTCTTAAAATAACAAGCCAAGAAAGATCAAGCATATTAAAAAAATCGATTGGAGCTCTTTGTGGTTCGCCAAAAAACACCGCTTTGCTAAACAATTTCGAATCTCAACAAGCCATTCAAATTCTCAAAGTGTTTCGCAAGTTTTTCTACTTAGAAACAAAAAAAGAAAATGGAAAAACAGCAATCAACAATTTGGTGACTCACTTGTTCTCAGATTCAAAAAGCAACAACAATTCAATAAGAGAAAAAAGTCTTCTCTGCCTTTCTGTCCTTCTAACAGAGCTCAATCGAAATCAGTTCAACTCTCCTGGTGATGTGTCACATCAGACTCACATTGAAATCAATTTATCACTTTCTTTAAAAATCATTGAACACTTACAGAAGCATTTAAGTTCAAATGAAAAAAGTCCCAGAATAAAATCCAAAATTTATCAATCAGTGTCCGGAATTTTAAAAATGTTTGATGAAAAATCATCAAATTTTCTAAATTTCAATCACAACCAATTATTAGCATCAATTGGTGGTTTTTTTGATCATCTGCTAGAAAAATACATGATAAAACACTCGGATCGTGCATATTTTAATTTAAAAAAATGTTTTAATTTGGCCAACTTAAGGCTCACTGAGCCTATTGATGTGTTGCTTCATTGCGCTGATTTATACTCTTTGAAAGCTCTGAGATTTGTTAGCTCTGGAGTTATGGGCTTTGGCATATTGAACGAAATACAAAATAAAATAAAGCTGCTTAAAAAATACTATTTAGATTTCGAGTCCAAAACTTTGTTTGATATTTACAAAAACCAACTGTTGGATAGAGTTAAAATTCAGAGCTCACCTGCCAAATACATGAAGACTATTCATCAGTTGATATTCGGCTTTATTGATGCAATGCTTGAGCATTCAATAAATACAGAAAATTACAGTGATTTTAACACAATATTGAACAAATACGAGTCCACATCTGCTTTGATTAGTGCTGAAATTGAAAATTTGTTGTCTAATGTGAAAAAAATTCAAACTGAAGAGAGCATTTGCAGTGTAAAAAAGCGTAAAATTGAGCACAGTAGTTCTGGTAGTGAAAAGCGAGTCAAGAAAGCCTCTGGGTCGAGTTCATGCGAGTCTAGTGAAAAAGAAAATGAGAATGTGGCCAAAACAAGCAAAAGAAATAAGCGGGAAATTTTGCAAGATGTAACTAATAGACCAGACACTAATCTGAGCCAGAATAAACCAGTAAACAGTGCTGTATTGAATCTTACTTTTGCCAACTTGCAGTTCGAACACGTACATCGTGTTTCGTTTTCTTGCTGCAAAAAAATGGTTCAAATGTATCTTGGATGCAATGATGAAATGATAATTAAAAAAAAAGATTCAATAAGTTTGGGAATTTTGACCCAATTGATTACTAATGATACATTTGTTGAGTTTTTGATCAAGGTTATGGAAGCCAAATTGAAAATGTTAAATTATGAAGAAGACATTTATGATCCAGATGATCTGATTGAGGAGGAAATATTTGATTTTTTGAGTTTGTTATGGGTGCCGTTGTGTCAGCGAATAAATGGTAATTTGACCAAAACAAAAAGTGTTTATAAAAATATCGGACAAATGTATGGAACAAAATTTTTGAATAAATACATTCGTTTTATTGATTGTTTGCGGCTAATTTGGAGCTTATGCTCCAAACGATTTAGATCACTAAGAATAGCATTAATTAAGAGAGAAAGTAAAATTGAACAAAAAAAAATTTTTATTTTTAAAATTTTTTTTTTTTTTGAGGAAAATGCTATTTGAGTGAAACATTTTTTGAAACTGACAATCAATCAAAGACTTCGGAATTCTTTTGGGATTTTATTGAAAATTGCTTGGTAAATTAAATTTTAAAAACTAAATAAATTTTTTAAAAATTTCAACTTTATTTCAATTTTTTTTTGATCAATTTTTCTAGAAAACTCTAAAGCGTTTATTGAATCCAACTGTTACGACTCAATTTTTGACTATCAAGTGTTCGTTTGGCTTGTTAAATCTTGTGTCCCGGATTGCCTTGGACATAAACTTAAAGCAGCAACACTACCAATGTTTGTCGTTTTTTTTGTTCAATTTGGCAGATAATCGTATTTCGTCGGACATTGATTTTGGTTTAAGTTTGGCTAGATTTTTGCTAGAAATATCTGCAATGTCTGGCACCTCTTCAGTATTTTTGAAAAATTTGGCCATGGATTATTCTAGCGTGCGTTATTTGGACTTTTCGGATGAATCCGAATCTGATAAAGAAGACATAGATGAAAAAACATCTCAGTTTAATTTTTTCAATTGTCCACACAGTTTCATTAGATACCAGGAATTTATCAATAAAAGCATAAATAATTTATTTGGCCAGTTTAAATGGTCTATGTCAAAATTAGGCTCATTTGATCATAGTGTCTTGTTACAGTCTCTAAATAGCCAAATAGACTCCGTAGTTTTGACCATCAGTTTTTTACTCAAGTCTGTATTTGATGCAACAACAGCTAAAGTCAATTTTGAATTAATGATTGAGTTTTATCAATTTTTGACTTTTTATTTAAAATCTGTAAAATTTAATTTTAAAAAAAAAATTATTCTTTGTAATTTTTTCTTTTAGGATTTAATTCGCAATCTGAATTCAGACGGTCTTTTGATGACCAAAGATTTAATAGACAGAATTTTCTTTCATTTGCAATCAATGTTGGCTGAACATCTAAATAGAATAAATGTAACCTTTGGACTTGTTAATTTTTGAAAATTATATATTTTTTTTTTTACTAATAGGAGATTATTGTTGAAGAATATCAGGAAGATTTCAATCCAAAACATCAAATAATAAATGTAAATAAATTTTTTACAAAATTAAACTA
>PJRA01000016.1:746160-797376 GCA_016987375.1 Brachionus koreanus
TTTTTTCATTATTTAAAAATCATAATTCTATTGAAAAATAAATTCTTTACATCAGAAAAAAAAACAGAACTTAATATCATTTTAATTTTCGTCCATTTACTTATGCATCACCCGTTACAAAAACAAAAAAGATCAGCATGATATAATTTTCAAGCAAACAGGAAAAATGAAAATTTTTCTGAATACAGGTGATTATTAAAAATGCCTTTTGCCAAAGTAGAATGTCAAATCTTGGAAGATGTGCTTAAAAAAATAGATTTTTAAATAAGCAAATGAAGCATCTACCGAAACACTAACTCCTAAAAATTTTGTTCCAATTGGAAATAAGCCTTTCGAAGATATTTGTTTTGAAATTAATAATATAAGATTGCTGATGTTGGTTGAAAAATTATTTCAGTAATTAAAGTTTTTATTTTTTTTCGGGAAATTGTTCCGTGAGCATCCTTATCCTTGCAATACTTAGGTATTAAAAGTTTAAAATATAGTTTCAATTTTTTTATTTTTTAGTTATTAATTTTGATTATTTTAGACAATTTTATGTCTCTTTTTGCGATTTTGAATTGTTTGTTGCTAGTTTTCTAAAAATTTTACCAGCTAAGCAAGCAAACGAGCAGCTAATCAAATTTAAAACTATTGGTATTTTATACTTTTCATATTAAAGCTGACTTAAATGGCATTTTTTAGCTATCAAAAGTCTGAAAAAAATTACTAAAATTTTCAAAATGAGTCAAAATTCTGTGTTTACGTAAAAAGATTTTTTGACTTTTATTACTAGATTTTTTAAATTAATAAAATTTAATAATTTTTTTTCCTTTTTAAATGGGCCTTTTTTTTAGCGACTATAAAAATTTTTAAACTAAATAAGTAAAACCATGGATGTAAATTTAAAATTAAATAGGTAAAGAGGTTTGGCAAAAAAAGTAGATCCCTAAAAAGTTAAAAAATGTCGAAAGATTCGATTGATAAAATTCTGAGATAAAAAATAGTAAACAAAAATTGACTTTTGAATGAATAAAAATTTGAAGAGATAATTAACCATTTAATTTGTTCGAATGAAATTTTGAAAAGCAAGTTAAATTTGATCTATTTTTCGAAAGCTTTCTATTTTTTAAATTAGCTTAAATTTGAAAAAAATTTAACTCGTATCAAAATCAATTAAAAAATTAACAATATTAATATTTGAATAAAATATTTGAAATATTTTTTTTAAATATTTATTCAAAATTTAAGAAATTTATATTTTATCTTTTAGTATGTTTTATAAGAGCAAATTTTATTATTTTTATTGTTAGCAACAAATTATTATTCCAAATAAGAGTTCTTTAAATGCACTCTAGAACATGCTACAGTACCAAGCCTGTAAAGTCGAGAAAAAAAATTTTCTCACTTTTGATCAGATTTTCATTCATTTTTTCTATTACTAAAGCTTCAGCTATGTCAAGTAAAATGTATGGGTGGAAAGATATTGACTGTTGAAGAACTGACATAGTTATTTATGTCAAAATTGCATCAAAACTTTTTTTATCTAAATATTTTTAATTTCAAATTTTTCTTTATCCAAATTTTAATTCGAATTCTTTAAAGATTCAATTTCTAAAATAAATTGAAATATTACTTATTTTGAAATTATATTTTTCAAATATTTAAGAAAGAGTTTAATTTTAAATTTTAATATTAATTTTTATTAAATTAATTAGCCAAACTACATTAAAAAACGGTAAAGGTCAAATTTTTTATAGAATTTTTTTCTTTTTGGATCTAAAGAAGGTCTCTATTATTATCTCGAACGTTTTTTTTTACGTAAAATTATCACTTTTTAGTTAAAATTTTGTATTTTTATTTTTTTTAAATTTTACAAATAAAAAATTCTGATATTTATTTTTAAAAGTGGTTAATTAGCCAGATGAAAAACCTCTTGTACAACTAAAATAATTTTGTGTATAATTTGATGAACTTTTGAATTAATTTTAGAAATAAATAAATTTCAAAATTAATTTATTTATCATCCATAGTAATTTCTAAATTTTCTAAGCTGTTTCCAAATAAGGGCAAAATGAAAATAATTTTACATCTCTAAATTTTCATATTTTTAGATTTTTTGTGCAATTTTTTAGATAATTAAAAAAATTCTCTCAAATTATTTGATAAGCAGAAAAAAGTTAAAATTATCTTAAATATTGCACAAAAATCTAAAAATGTAAAATTATTTTCACTTTGCCAAATAAGCAAATATTCAGGTGTTTTGAAAACTAATGAAATGTTGAAATCAATTTAGCAATTTTTTTTAGCTTGATAAATATTATTTTAAATATTCTTTTAATATTATTTTAATAGCAAAAAATTGACGTAAAAGAATTAAAAAAAAAATTATTTTGACAAATAAACTAAAATAAATTTAATATTTAGATTTTTTAGAAAGTGTTTGTCATTTGATTAAAAATTATTTTGATCGTCAGATTAAGAAGTATTTCAGTTTCTAGTCATCATTTTAAGAAAATTTTTTCATTGCTTTTTTAAAATAAATAATTTAATCAAGGTTCTAATTAATAATTTATTTGTATAAGCATATTTTCTTTTTGAAACAAATCAGCAGGATTAGCTAAAACATATAGTACTGATAGATGTTTGATTCTATTGTTGATCTCAACACAAAAGTTTGTTTAATAAGATTAAAAAAATATTTTGGCTTTTGTTTGAATTTGGAAAATTCCTTTAGCATTAAAAATGAAGATGAAGTCAGCTTTTATCACTGATAGATAAAATAAATAGAAAAAAATATATATTATTATAAACAGTTAACTGACGCTAGACAAATCTAGCAAAATTATTATCAATAATCTCGATCAGAAAAGCATTCTAAATGTTCTTGTTTATCTACTTAATAGAATACTTTGATTTTTAGCATAGACGAAGAAAACGATACTAATTCAGTCAAAAAAAAATAATTATAAAAAATATCTGGTTTCGAATGTGGGTAGTTATAGCTCATTTCAATGTTAAAACAAAGCAATATAATACTAATCTTTTTTGATTATCAACTAAATTCATCAATAGATTAGAAACCATATAAATTATTTGATTAATAGAAAAAAGAATGTTCTTTTAATTTTTTTTTTATTAAGTAATAAAACTTAATTTAAATATTAGATTAAAAAATTAATTAAATATATTTTACTAAAATATTTTCTTTTTAAAGCAATTTATTCAGTTTTGATTTTTGTGCTGAGTAAAATAGACAGTGGAATGATAAATGCAATTGATCCAACAATATAAGCAAATGATGCACCAAAGCTCCAATAAACTTTTAAAAATTTTATTAATTTTTTTTTATTTTTGGATAAAATTAGTTTAATTTACTCATGGAAGAAAAAGTAGGTCCAAAAGCTCTAGCCAGAGCGCCGAGGGATCTAAATATTCCCGTAATTGTTCCTTTTTCGTCGTCATTACCGTATATAGAACTGATTGTAGTAAAACAAGGAATAACAACAGCAGAAGCATATGTGTATAATGTAAGACCAACATAGAGGATTATTTGATTAGAGGCCAAAGCTATGAGCACAAATGAGGGTATCAAAATCACAATGGCTCTGATTGATGCTGCAAGATGCTTTCCTGGCTTGATGCGTCTCACATATCCTCCCTGAATAAGTGTCATCAATATACCAATAAACAAAAACATTTTACCCTGTTGAACACTTAAAATTAAAAAAAAATTCTAATTCTATTTCAATAGTGAAATTATTTATTCTTATACCTGTTGTAATTAAAGCGATGATGTACCAGAAATGTTAAAGTAAATTCAAGTCCAGAGTAGATAAACAAATAGAGAAAATTTGAATATGCTATTTTTTTCAAAGCATTTAAGCTTTCTTTGTTCAATGATTTAATAGGTTTAAAGTTAAACAACGATATCGGATTTATGAACTGAATTGATTGAAATAAAATATTTTTTATTGATTTAGACTTAAAAAAAAAATTTTTTTTTCTTTTTAAAGTCTTTTTTTTTAACTTACTCTGTTTTCGACAGGCAGAGATTCTTTGTAGAAGAGGACAACAAAAATGATGTTGACAGTAGTTAGTCCGATAGCCAAATAAGATGGATATGTGTAAATAGAAGCAGTGGCAGACAATTTTGAGGAGAAAATGGCTCCAAATGAGGGCCCTATTATGAAACCAAGTGAGAAAGCAATTCCGACTAAAGCCTTGAAGTGAAATCATTCAAGCAATTTTAATTATCTTATTTTAGATCAAAAGATAATTGTAAAAAGTTATACTAACCATTGCTTGAGAGCGATTTTCTCGCTTAGTTAAATCTGTCATTATGGCTATAATGATGGACACATTGGCCTTGGATATTCCGCCAATTATTCGACTGAGTAGAAAAATGATGAAAAACCCGGATATTGACCACAAAAGATAAGATATCAGAGTTCCAGTCTAATTTTTTAAATAGAATTAATTGACAGTAACAACAAAAGTTAATATTACCATGGCTAGGAGAAGAATCGGCTTTCTGCCGTAGAGATCGGATGCAGCACCGATCAGAGTTGATGAAACAAACTGAAGAAATGAGAACAGGGAGCCTATCAGGCCTCCGAAAAGCACCGAATTCAGGCTTCTATCAGTTGAATGTGCAATCAATTTTCTGTACTCATCTACACTATTTTCCAACAAATTATATGTTAAATCCTTTAAAAAAAAAAAAAAAATTTTTTGAGTTTTAGATAAGAGATTTTTTTATTTCAAAAAGTTTGTTTACATCTTTTTTAGAAGCGTAAAAATCAAATATCTTTGGAAATAAAGGTAGAATTAGAGTAAATGCAAACAAGTCGAGAAATAGTGATATAAAAGCGACGTATTTTTGTTCCATTTACAAGCCTGTCTAAAAAAAATTCTTTGAAATATGAGAAAAAATTTGTATAGAGACATTGAGATTTTTTGACAACGACAACATCAAAAGAAAAAAACAAGTTTATACGTGATAATTTATTAAATGCTAAGAATATGTTTTTTATTTTGTATATTAAAAGACATGGTAAAAGAAAAAAAATTATGCATCTTTTAAATTATGATTAAATTTAAGTTTTCTTTATTTATAAATTTCAATTGAAGCAAAAAAAATTAAATGCTTTTTCTATTTTTTTCTAAGCTTAAAATCAAACGTTGAAAAAATTTGAAGTTTTTTGATTTTTTTTTGTAAACAAAATTTTATTTTTAAAAAGCTGTTATTCCATTTAAAGTTTAGAAGCTTATATTTAATAATTACTGTGCATTAAAAAGTAAATTAAGAGCTTAATTGAATTCTAAATGTGTATAAATTGAAGTGTTCATTTGATTTTGTTCTCATTTCTCACTAGAAAATCTAAGGGCTCATCCAACAATGAACTGAATGCTTTTCGAAGCTACTTGATCACTTGAAATGAAAACCTTAAAAATTTATTAGACAAGACAAGATATTAGATTTTGCTATTTTTTTGAGAAAAAAAAAAAAAAAGTAGAAAACTTGTTTTCAGGTAGGTGTACAAGTACATTTTGTCGACTTAAATTAAACATTTAATTAGAAAAATTTTCATAAATTTATTTAAAAAAAATTTTTTTTATTTTTTAGCAGTTAAAAATAATTGCTTTTTTTGGTATTCAAACTCGATTAACGAATAAATTTTAAAAAATATCTTTTTTTATAGAACGATAAACAAACCTAAGATTAATCTGGGAAAAAAATATATTCATTTCAATGAATTAGATATTTAAGTGTAGAAAATGGGCCATAATTATCTAATCAACAAAAATAAGAGGTTATTTAATTGACAAGATTCGATTATTTTTATTTTTTATTATTATGTTGTTGTTGTTGTTGTTGCTGATGCAAAGAGCGTTAATTTTTTCAACATTTAAATCAAAACTTTTTCTAATTTTTCATGCTAATTAAAATTTACTTTTAGTTTAAATTGAATTATTTTAGAAAATTTTTTTTTTTTTTTATTCAACTCGTGTTAGTAAATAATTACTAATTTTAAAATCCTATGCAACAAAAAAATTTTATTAGATTTTCCAGGCCTTTGAAATAAGCCTAATCAGGCCTGGATCAGCATTCACATGTTCAAAGCTACCTGGCCTCTAAACAAACATTTCTTATTCGAGACGAGATTGGCATTTGAAAACTCGAATTGCGTCAATCTAGCTAAATAAATTCTTTGAGCAAATATTTAATTTTATACGTCATTAGAACAGTTTTATTTAGAAGAAGCAACAAAAATTTTATTTCAAATTTAAAATTTAAAGGAACAAAGTCGAGCTAGTTATTCATGAATTGATTTTTAAAGTGCATATCCCCAAGACATTCACCTTTAGAGCTCTGTTTTCAATACTAGACTTTTTCGGCACCTAGATATGTTTAGTTATGCTTTTAAAAGAAAAATCAATAAAATTAAGAAGAATATCTGATTTTAATAGATAAAATTTCAAGCTAGAAAAAAATAAATTATGATAAAAATAGCAATTGGAATCGGCGCCGATTGTTGCATCAATATATATATTATATTAAGATTAATTAATTAGTTTAACCCTAAATGTGCTTAGGTATTCATAAATTTTTTTTTTTAAACAATAAAAATAAATTTTCTCGCTTATTATTACATGGTTACATGTAAATAATTGAATTAGCTATTATTGTGCAAAAAAAACAACTTGAATGCTCTGAGCAAATTCTAAATGTTGAGAAAAAGAAAAAATCCAGCATTCTCTCTCGCTTTAAAAAAGCATTTTTTTTCTATATTTTTTTTTGTTTTAAGAAAAAAAAAATTAAAAAAAAATATTACCTTTTAAAAATTTAGAAAATAAAATTCAATGGCTCATCCTCCAAATAACGATAATTTACAAACATACAAGATAGTAGTGGTCGGCGACGGTGGTGGTAAGTCTAAATGCACTTTTGGTGAGAATATTTTTGTCTAAATTTTTTCTTTTCCAGTCGGCAAATCGGCACTGACAATCCAGTTCTTCCAGAAAATGTTTGTCGAAGATTATGACCCGACCATCGAAGACTCGTACATACAGCATACAGAAATCGATGATCAATGGTGCATATTAGACGTGCTGGATACGGCCGGCCAAGAAGAGTTTTCGGCCATGCGCGAACAATATATGCGCAAGGGCGACGCCTTTTTGCTTGTGTACTCGGTGACGGACAGAGCCAGCTTCATGAACATTCGTCATTTTCACACGCTTATATTGCGCGTCAAAGACAAAGACTCGTATCCCATGATCCTTGTCGCCAATAAAGTCGACTTGGTCCATTTAAGACAAGTGTCCCAAGAGCAAGGACAGGAATTGGCCAATTTTTTGAAAATACCCTACATCGAAACTAGTGCCAAGAATCCGCCCATCAATGTAGACCGAGCTTTTCATGAAGTGGTGCGAATAATTCGCAATCAGCCGCAGAATAAAGAGAAACAAAATGCCAAGAAATCAGCCAAGAAAAGCGACAAAAAAAAGGATAAGCCTCTTCGTAAAAGTCTAAAAAAGTGCAATCTTATGTAAATCAGTCATGATGTGGACTCATACTAAATTTTAGTTTTTTTTTTTGATGAGTTTTTAAGTGACTTTTTGTCGATGTAAATACAAAACTGTACTAAATTAGGATTTTTTTTTTAATAAAAGGTAATTAATATTTAAGTAAAAAAAAAATTATAAACCCGGTTTTTTCTTAATAAATAGAATTTAAATAAATTATAAAAGTTGTAACTTAGCATCGAATTTTTCCTCTTTTTTTTTCTTCTTTTCTTTATTTCAAATGAATTTTTGAAGCAAACAGAAAACGACGAGTGTCTTTAAAAAAAAAAATTTGATTGTTAAATTATTTTGTTGTATATAGATATATTTTAAAATTTGAATTAACTGACTCTCGTTATTTGTTTTCAGTATTGGTTTCATTATTTTTTTTTTGGTTATTTTTTTTCCATTTTTAATTATTTGCATTATCTAACTAGTCTATGGCCATTAACTAAAATTTAAAAATTAACACATATTTATTTTTTACAAGCATTTTCGTTGCGTTTTTTTTTTAATGTAATTTAAATAAATTGATTAAAAAAAATAAATTTTTTTTTATTAATTTAAAAATTTATGAAATAAAAAAGAAAAAATATTTGAAAATTTGAATCTAAGCTTAGCTATATTTTTTGTCTATTTTTGAATCATTTAAATTATTGAATTTTTTTTTAATTTAATTTAAAAAAATAAGAAATCAATTTTTATCAATTTAAAATTTTTCATTTTTGAAATTTAATTATTGCTTTGCTAAAGAAATGAATAGATGTCAATTTAAATTTTGTATTCAATCAATAAACAAATGCTTTGTTGATTTTTATTTCTAATTCAAATGCGCAAATAAAGGAATCGATATTTTTTCATTATCTAGTTGAAAACAATCAAAAATTCTTGATAGATATTATAAAACTCATTAAATCTATTTTAAATTGTTCATTTAAAACAATCTTTATATTGCATAAAAATTAAATGATAAAAAATTTTTTTTTGAAAGAATTATTTTAGCAATTTTAGCACAATACTTTATAAAAGAGGCCGCAAAAACGCCTCTAAAATAGCTCTCAATTGTTTACCTTAATATGTTTTTTAGAAAAAAAGCTTGAAATGTCAAAATTAGCTTAACCAAAGTAATA
Source organism: Brachionus koreanus (assembly GCA_016987375.1). NCBI lineage: Eukaryota > Metazoa > Rotifera > Eurotatoria > Ploima > Brachionidae > Brachionus > Brachionus koreanus. Next base: position 754,842 of record PJRA01000016.1, read on the forward strand.
AGCAAAGTATCTTTCGATCATATGCATTGAAAAAAATAAAAAGTCTAATTAAACTCTGAAATTTTTTAAATAAAGTTAAAATGATTTATTAAATTGAAAAGAGAAGAAAAAAAGAAGATTAAAATGACTGAGAATTGTAAAAATCATAAGTCGGACTGTGATCCGAGCAAAAGAGAAAAACAGAATAAAAATTCAAACCGTCGATCCACAGTCAAGTGCATGGTCATTGTTTCATTTTCCATTCTTTTGCCTGCTATTATAATCGGAGTTTTTTTTTACAATGTCAATAATTTACAACGATTGGAGCCCATTAAATACAACGATGTCATTCCAGGCGTCAATTCATATAAATGGCACTATTTTGAAAATTTTTTCGACAAAAAAAGCATAGATCTGTTTCGAGATTTGGCTTTGAATGGTGAAGCTTTAACCACTATAGTTGATGACAAAAGTGTGGAGAGTGCTGGCGAAGCAGTGACTGTAGGACATGCTGACTGTCGACATCCATTCATGACTTTAAATTTAAATCGCACAATTTGTCATTTTTCCAACCGACTTGATGTCGGTATGCATTTTGTCAAGACAGGAGGATTTAATGGTCACATTGAATACTATGAACGCATGGTGGCTAGAATAATTCCATTCAGACGTAGATTAGTTCAAAAAAATTACAATTCATTGGTTAATTTGAAAAATTTGCCCGAGTTTAACTCAGTGAACTTTATAGATCGGGTCAAAGAAATTTGTGCTGATTGTTATTTGTTCAAAAAAGATCCATCTAGTCACAAAAAAAGCTCAATATTGAATGAAATGTTTCAGCTTGATTTGTTGCTTATGTTACCTGGTCAAGAATTGCCAATGCATTTGAATGTGCCTTATTTTTGGGGCGCAGATAGAAATACTTTGCCGCAATGGCTCTTGGTTCTAATGAAAAAATCCAAGCTTTTCGATCATTTGTTCATTCCGCAAGTTCAGGGTTTTAGTTGGCTGGACCTCGAGCAGTACACGGGAGTTGAGCCAACTGAACAGTATGTTGATATAAATGGAGATGGTGGAGATTTTTATTTTTATCCATACAAAGAACAGCTTAAAAAAAATCCAATTACCAATGTTGAAGAAGTTTCAAAAGAAAATGCTAATAAATATGTTATTTTAAAACAAGTGGCCAATTCGGCCATTGTGTTAGATGGTGCTCAAGTTATTCATGGCGTGGACAGATACAGACACTATGATATACCACCTTTGTTCTCACATAATCATCATTATAAAATTCGTTTTAACAAAGAGACAAATTTGTGGACTTTGTATGATTTTCAAGACAATGAACTGAGAAACTACTACAAAAATGATGTCAAGCTAATGGTTGTTTGGAACATGCATTGTTTTGCCACTGAACAAGAAAAAATAAAATTTCACTCCCAAACTGAAAACATAACTCTTGATTATGTAATGAATGTTTTTAAAGAAGACCTTAAGAAAAAAGACAGACTGCCCACTGATGACTTAGAGCCATTGAATTTGTGGACAATTGTGATCAAAGAATATTTGTCCTATCCGGCCAATACTCATCAGCAAAGTTCGACTTTTTTTGGAATTAATTACTGCTTGTTGCCAAATATTGTTCCCAAATGGATAAGTGAAAATTTTCTTCAACCTTTTTTGGAAGGAAGATGCTAATCTTACAATTTTAATCAATTAATTCTTAAAATAAATTAATCATTTAAAGTTGCTTTTTTAGTATTTTATTTTTAAAAAGTAGAAATTTAATTGAAAAGAATTAAAAATTTTATTTCAAGATTTTTTTTTTAGTACTAAAATAGAATCATCTAATTCAAAAGTTTTGAATTTAAAAGCAATAATTAAAATTATAAGAGTTCGTTTGAAGCAAAATTAGGCAAATATTAATTCTTTTTTTTAAGAAATCGCAAAAATTTTTCAATTTTAAAATTTTTATTTAATTACTATTTAATTTTATAAAAATTCGCTCTTTTGGAAATTTTTATTTTTTTGGAAAAAGCTAATTTCAAACTAGATGTTTTTAAATTAGAATAAAATATATTTGTAAAAAAAAAAAATTTTTTTCATTAAAATAGAATTTTCTTGTATTTTAAAAAAAAATCAAATGAAGCTGCATTTTAATCAAAATTCCTCAGTTCCTCCTTATTTCATTCATCTATATCATTTTCTACAAGAAAAGAGTTAAACTAACTTCTTTTATTTTAAACATCTTCTTTCTAAAAAAAGTTGAAGTTTTCATTAATTTATTTTGAAAAAATATTTGACAACAAAAAGTAATTTATTCCAAAAAAAGTCGAGCTTTGCTGATGAATATTGACCGAATAGAACATGTCATCATATTACTTTGCTAAGACCCTTTTTTTATCAAGTCAATGTTGGTTTTTCCTTAAATCAATTATTTCTAAAGAGATGGTGTTTGGGTCTTTATTAAATTAATTTAAGGTTATAAAATTTTGTAAGCCATAAATTTTCTAGCTTTTTGATTTTTTCATCAAACAACAAGAAACAAGAAACTTTTGCTAATATTAAAATTTTATTTGATAATTATTTATTTTATATAGAAAAAATTTCTATGCAATTTTTCTTTTATTTAGTTAGTTGTATTCTTGATCTTTTTTAAAACACTTTTTCAAAGTAAGTCAATTCTTTAAGTACTAAATAAAATTGAATTCATTTGAAGGTATGTATCCTATCAATAAATTGAATAGATTTTTTTGGGGCATATAATTATCACCTATGTTATTTTCATACATTAGTAAAGCAAAAATAATCAAGTAAGAAAAAATTTTATTTTTACAAAAAATTAAATAAAGCTTATTATGATGCGACAGTTTAATTACTTTAACGAGAGCTGACAGTAATAACGTGATCAAACTTGTAATTCTTTACTAAACGCTTTAGCGATTAGTAAATTGAGCTCCAAAATGTCACGGTTTATTTCAAAAAAATGAAGTAAGTAATGAATTCATCAAAACATTCACAAAATTCTGCTTCACTTTGTTTTATACTTCATTAGTAAGATGGAATATAAAATTTGCTTTCAATTGTGGTAACTAGTTTATCAAGTCTTTTATTGTTTTCATCATCAAGTAAAATTGTTTCAATTTATTTATTTGATATTTGATAAAAAATAAATCTGTTTTAAATATAATTAATTGACTTCTTTAATATTTAAAAAAAAAATTTCATACACGTGAAAATAATTTTAATTAATTTGATTTTTAAGTACGAAAAATTTTTTTAAAAATGAAAAAAAAAACAAATTAATTTTAGTGCCATTTGATTAGTTGAACTCAAGTAAAGTTTCAATTTAAATCTATTTTCAGACAGTTTTCTGTAATTGTTTTATTTTTTTTTCTTTTGAAAAATTCTCTTTAATCGATTATTTATTTTGGCATTTGTTTAGAGCTATTCTAAATTAAAAAATCCAGGAATGACTACAAAACATTACCGAATCAAGTCTATGAAAAATTATAAACTTAAATTCACAAAGGTAAATAAAACACTCGAGTAATAATATGATAAAATTTAAATTCTAATTATAGGAAATTAGAAACTAACTTTTTTTTTGAATATTTTTGACGAATTTAGCTTATTAAAATAAGGTAAGGTAAATTAAACAAAAATGTATTTAATCCTTAAGTAAATAACTCACTTCAAAGTTACTTTATCACCGAGAAATACACAAACCCGTTCAAGTGTTCCACTCGGATTTTGATTAGAAATAAAAACTAGCTAATTTCTTAAAGAAAATCTAAATTAGCTGTCTCAAGCTGGCTCTACTATGTCAGAAAATAGTGTCACAGCACGCAAGAATAAGTTCGATAATGATAAACAGATAAACATCGCAAACATATTCAAGGCTAATGAACCTTTTTTTAAGAATCGCAAGGACGAGAGCAGGACGCGATTCGTGCGCCGCAGCCTCCTCAAGAGCGTGAACCCTCCGAAAATCAATTTAAGTGATTCAATGCTCAACTTTTCAGACTCGGCTGGATTCAGCAATGAAAAATTTAACTCTTCGTCGAACAGCTTTCGCCTTAAGGGCAACAAATTCAAAGCTATACGCACAGAGAATGAGGAGTCATTGAACAACTCGTTGTCTAATTCCATTTCAAAGTGGCCCAACCAGCTGGCGCCGATAAGGGGCCACGAGGCCAAAATGCTTGCCAAAAATCCCGAGATCAAAAAAGAAAAAAAAGCAAACAAATCTTCAGTGCAACCGTCTGAGCAAACAAATCGTCTAATGGACATAATCGAAAGAGAAAACACTAATTTCAGCATTAAAATAGCATACGACAATTTGTTTGCCTCCAGACTCGAAGCAATTACGCCGCACACTTATCTAGATCTTGATATTGACCCGCAGCTTGCTCTGGCTCGCGAGAACACCATCAAAAACATGAAAAACTCAAATTGTGAATCGCTCAAGCTATCCAGACAAAAAACTCTCCTATCTCCAGAAATTTACAACACTTTACAACGGCCTAAACAAAATCTATACACCGAATTGATTCTGTTGGACAATTTGCACAAGAAAAACTCAAAAAGACCAACACCACCCAAAACATTTATTAAAAAAAAGCTAAACATAAAACAGTCATTTAAAAAAGAGAAACAAATTAACCATGGTTACGAGAGTTTCGAGGCAATTGAGTCTAGTTTGATGTCTGAGCTTGGCAGTGACATACGAAGCATTAGTTTGCGTGAGGCACAAAATTTGGCCGATTTAGCTGATAATCAATTGTCTGATTCGACACTTGACTCAGAAGAAAAAAAGTCCTATCAAAAAAGCGCTGACTTTAGCATGCTAGAAGACATGGCCAATTCAATTAAATTAAAAGAGACTTTAAAAGACTCGCCATTGTTTAGCAAAAAATCGCCTCAAAAACAAATGAAAAAAACAAATACAAAATCGAATAAAAAGCCAGTTATTAAAGAATTCAAGTATTGTATACTGACTGATTTGAAGATAGGCGAAGGTGAATTTAGCGAAACGTTTCAGGGCTATCGTTATGACATGGGTGCACCGGTAAAAATAGCCGCCAAGCGTTTGAAACTATCTAAAGATAATAATGAGCCAAATTTACAAAATATTCTGTCCGAAATTGCCGTGCTAACTCAATTGGGAAAGCATAATTTTGTCATTGATTTTTTGGGCGTTTATTATCACATGCAAACAATGTATTTGGTATTTGAATTTGCCGATAAAGGCGATCTAAAACATTTGTTAGATTTGTGCAGAAAAAGCAGTAGACGAGACATTTTAATGAATAGTTTGTACAAAATTAGAATTGCTTATGAAATAGCCAGTGGTATGGAGTATATATCTAGCTTGGATATTGTGCACAAAGACTTGGCAGCCAGAAACATTCTACTTGATAAAGATTATACATGCAAAATAGCTGATTTTGGTTGTTGCAAAGCTGAATTTTTGACCAAAATGCCAAGTAATAAATTAATAAATAAATAAACATTATTCTAACTTTGTTAATCATCAATGATATTTTTAAGTTAGATGGATGGCTCCGGAAAGCTTGAATAAGCTGCTCTTCACCACAGCCTCAGATGTTTGGTCTTATGGAATTTTACTCTGGGAATTGTACACTTACGGAATAACGCCATACCCGGGAATGACTGATGATGAAGTAGTCAGTAGAATAAATCAATGGTAGCTTTTGAAATTTCTATATTATTCATATTTTATTTTTTGTCTGATAGGTATCGGCTTTACAAGCCGCCAGACTGTCCAAACGAGATATATGCAATTATGCTATCTTGCTGGAAGGATTATCACAAAGCCAGACCAAGATTTACCTTGATAAAAAATAGATTTAAAGACTTGTATAAAATTGTGAATGAAACACATCATAGCGCTTTGTCAACAACTTTATAGAATCTAATTATTAATTTATTTTAAGTGATTGTGTATATTGTAAAATTGTTGTTGTTTCTTTATTTATTTATCAAAGGCTGTCTGATTACTTTTTTTGTGTTACAAAGTTTAATAAAATTTAATCAAAAAAAAAATTTAATTAATTTATAAAAAATCATCAAAAAACACCAAAATTTTGATTACAGAAGTTCGCTCGAAATTTCGCAATAGTACAAAAACTCGAGAGCTAGCCTCTACTCTATTTAATTTAAAAAATAATAATTTTTTATTTTTATTGACTTTCCATATGTTTGACAATTTTTAATTTCACACCTTTTTATAATAATATTATGTCGCACTCGAACAGCGCATACCAGCGCCCAGAAAGTTTTGCAACTGGACTGCCACTGCCTCAACGCATCACAAAGAAGGGCACACGCGTAGCTGATGTGTATGCTCACGCCGCATACAGCCTTCACTTTATGTAAGCACGTTACAAATGAATTACATGTGGATTGAGCGAAGCAAGAAGCATCATTAAATCACACTTTTTTTCTTTTTTAAAATTCGGCCGATTTCACATTATATTTTTTAGAGAAATAAAATTAGCAGACTCAAGTTCTTTTTTTACTTCCAACTGTTCAGAGCTATACCATAAGGGATAGAATAAATAATTACTCTAAAATTGACTAAGACAACATTGTAAAATATTTATTAAAAAATTTAGATTAAAACTTTTAATATTTGAAAATGAAATTTTTAATTGATTTAGAGAAAAATAATTGATTGAAAAACTATTTGATTGTAGAATATTTTTATTTGTTATAATGATGATAAATTTGAGTAAAAATTTCACATAAAATTCTTAGTTGACTGATGATGAAAATTTTTATAATCCAATTTTTTTTCAAGCAGAGCATATTTTCAATAATTTAAAAGAAGCAAAATGAAAATAATTTTATATTTTTACAGTTTCATATTTTTAGATTTTTTGTAAAACATTGAAGAAATTTTTTAATTTTATTTTTGTTTACTTAACAATTTGATAGAGTGTTTTTAATTTTCGGAAATATTGTCCAAAAAATTTAAAAATATGAAAATTTAAAAAGGTATAATTATTTTCATTTTGCTTTAAAAGATTGAATTTTTTCTGACCAAAATAATTTGGTGCACAATTATCTGAATTTTTGACATGTTTTTATAAAAGAGTACTCTTTTTTTGCAGGCATGTTATCAAAATTTAAAAAAAAAATTATTTTTTTTAATTGGAAGCAAAGAATTCAAAAATGAAAAATAACTGTTTTAGATTTATTTATTTTAAAAAAGTTTAATAAACTATTGATTTATCAAATAGATCTCATATAAATTATATTATTGTATTCTTAAAAGTCTTTTTTTTCAATTAGAAATCTAAAAATAAAAATACATTAAATTCCAAATTTTATTTATCTAAAATTTTGAAAAAACCTATAGTCTGGTTTTAAATTATTTTTTTTCATTTAGATATAAAGTTGCTTTCAAAAAAGGCTTTATCATAAGCGACATTTCATAATTGTCTAAGCTTTTTTTTAATTTTTGCTCCAAACATTTGCCATTTTGAAACAACTCGATGGCAGCTTTTAAATTTAAATCTTCTAACTCTTTGGGATTTATTTTTAATAGCATTGCATTTTTACCATTTACCTATGCATAGACAAAAAAAAATAAAGCTAAATATTTGTCTGTTTGCTTAAGCTCACATTTAAATTCAGGTCCAACATCCAATTTGAGTCGACATCAGGCCATTTTTGTTCAACAACCAGTTTGTCCTTTTAATTTAAAATCTAAATTCAAAATAACTAGAAATATTTTTTTTAATTTTACAAAATCAAAATGCTTATTTAGTAGTTGAATATTTTTAATTTTGCTCCAACATTCGCTTGTAAAATGAGGTATAACCGGTGAAGCAATAATTAATGTCTCGGCTAAAAGTTTATAAAAATTTTCGTCATAATGTCTAGCTGGATATTTCTTTAAAATAAAAGTTATTTTCAATACAAAATAATTGATAATTTTTACTTTTAAAAATTTTATAATTTTTGAAAATGCAACTAGGTATGAGGGAAGATTAAAATTTTCATTTAGATTGTAATTTATCTAATAAAAAAAATTAAAATTTGATATTAAATGACTGACACTTTTTTACCATGGATATTTGTGAATTTCGCACTCGGTATAGCTCATTGTTAAGTTTTAATTTTTGATTAGAATCTTCATTTTCATGAGGATTTAATTTTTCTATTTCATAACAAGCTGTACCAACTAATTCCCACAATTTTTGAAATATTCCCAAGGTTCCATTAACCATATCACTGGATACTAAATAAAATAAATAATTCACTATTTTTTTTTATCATAACAATCGACATACACATAAAATTTCTGTCCGATTTTGGATGGACAAAGCTTAACAAAAATAACCTTGTAAAATCAACTCCATATTTTTGAATCATGTCTTGTGGATCTATACCATTAAGCTTTGACTTGCTCATTTTTTCAAAATCAACTGTAAGCTCTTCATCGGTTTGACTACAATAAAATTTTTCACTTATTTTTTTTACATTTTTAGCTTGAACATAACGACCATTTTTTGTCTTAAAAGTTTCACCTTTAACCATACCCATTGCTATAAATCTTTTAAAAGGTTCTTTTGAAGGCAACTTTTTTGAGTCATATAAAAAGTGACAGATCAATCTAGAAACAAACAAATGAGTCATTGCATGCTCAACGCCTCCGATATAAATATCGACTGGCATATCTTTCATAGCAACCTCAGTACCAAAAGGCTCTTTTTTATTTTCAATATCCAAGTATCTTAAATAGTACCAAGAAGAATCCATAAATGTGTCCATTGTATCAGTTTCTCTAACTGCTGGACCTCCACAATTAGGACATTTTGTATGATGCCAATTGTTGTTTTTTAAACTTGAATTGTTATTTTTCATTTTTGGCAATTCGACTGGAAGTTGATCCAATGGTACTGGAACAACCTAATAACAAATGATATTAATTTTTTAAAGTTTAAAAGACTTTAAAATACTAAATTTTATGATTTTTTTACCTCACATTTATCGCAGTAAACTAATGGTATCGGACATCCCCAATATCTTTGTCGTGAAATACACCAGTCACTCAATCTTTCACTGGTTATGTGTCCACCTCTATTCATTTTCAATAAATCTTCACAAGCCAATTTAAATGCGTCAGAAAAGTTGTACCCATCAAACTAAAAAATTAGCAGTTTTCAAAATCAGAGTTTTTTTTTTCTATTCTAACTTTTTGAGAATTAATCAATTTTTGATCGAAAATTATATCCCGGAATTTTAGGCCATTTTCTATTGCGAATTTTTTATCAATGGTATCCAAACTTGGTATGGCCAATTTTGCATCCAAATAAGGTATACCTTGAGAATTTAAAGTTCCGAATTCTGATTCATTTTTAAGATACACAGGAATTTTTTCTTTCGTAAATGGATTAATTGCATAACATGGAACTTTATTATTTTCTTCTATATGTTTTTTTAAGTTCTAAAAATAATTTTAAAATAACCTTAATAATTAGTATTTTAAAATAACATTTAGAATTAGATGATGCTTATTGATATTTATGTGCGAAACACCATAAACACCTTGTGGACTTTGAGTGAAAACAGACAAAATTGTTTTTTCTAATGATTTATCTTCATACTAGATAAAATATAATATTAGTCATTTTTTCAAATTTTATTCTACCTCAAGATCAAAATCTATAAAGCATCCATTACATTTTCCTATCCACATTTTTTGAATATTTTTAACAATCTCCCAATCGTCAGTGCTTAGATTTTCCATTGAGTCCATTAGTGACTAGATAAAATATATTCAAATTTGTTCATTTATTTATTATTTAATTCTAAAACTTTTGCATAAGCAGATGATTTTATGAACCATTGTTTAAGAATTTTTTTTTCAACTAAAGCACCAGAGCGCCACGATTTGCCATTCTCGTCAATCTGTTCATTTGCTAATACAGTTTTATCAACTGGATCCCAGTTAACCAAAGCCTGGATAAAAATTTAATTGTGTCAAAATTAATTTTTTTACAAAATATTTGTTTCGTTATTAGTGACATGTCATTATTTCAAAAAAAGGGGTCTATCAATAAAACAATTAATTTTATTTATAAGTTTAATTTTCATGCATTCATATTCAAATCTAAATGACTTAATAAATGTCTCTAGTCCGTCTGTTGCATTTAGAACTAGAGCTTCTAGCAACAAAAGCAAGTTGTTCAAGAACCTTTAATCAGGTGACCAGTTAGTTACAGTAAAACTGATTTTTTCAAAATTCTAATGAGTGATAAAAAATGCTTTTAGTGTAGTTGTTTTTTCCACTTATGCAATGACTAAAATTCATGGATTTCTTGTGAGAAATGTGAAAATTGGATATGTTGAGATTGTTGGCCTAAAGGACTCAAGCTTAATCAATCATTTTATTGCAATAACTGTATCTAAAGATTTTATATCTAATTTTATAAATTATATATTTTTTTTATGTATAAAACGAAGCATCTACTAAAAAATTAAATTTTCTTAAATACCTCTTTTTTGAACACAATTCCCTTGAGATACATCTGTAAAAATAAATATTGTGTCCATTTGTAGTAAGATGGTTTGCATGTAGACAATTCCTATAACAAAAAATGAAAAAAAAAAATATTAATTATTTCGTCCTACCCGATTCCAGTCGAAACTAAAAGACAATTCTTTTAGCTGATTCTTCATATATTCAACATTGCTTATTATAAAAAAAATTGAAAATAAAATAAGATCATTATATCCTAAAACCTAACCTATCAGTCCATACATCTGGCTCAATATTTCTTTCAATAGCTTGAAAAAAATCTTAAATTTGATAGATATATGTAAATTCAGATCAAACCAGCATTTTCAGCAGGAAGACCAAAAGAATCGAATCCGATGGGATTTATGACATAAAATCCTCTTAGTCTATTGTATCTAGCCAAAACGTCGTTCAATGTGTAAACTCTAACGTGGCCAAGATGAAGCCGTCCAGATGGATATGGAAACATGGACAACACATATTTTTTTTGCAAATTTTCTTTAATCTAATAAAATTAAAATCTATTCCTATTTTTATTAATTAATAAATTTTGTCACTTCTTTATTGTTTGAATATGATTCCTGACATTTTTCCAACTGTGGTCGCCAATAGTTTTCCAAGGCTTTTGCAGATTCGTAAGTATAATCTTTTGGCTTTAGTGGAAATTTCAAATTTTTTTGTTAAAATTAAAATTCCCGAATATTACCCAAGATTTATGATAAAGTGTACGTAATAAAACAAAGTTATATTTGGAATTAAAATTTAGTATTTTTATCATCTATTAGAGATTTGATTTTTTTTAGTTTAATTTGTTCTAATTTTTTTTATGGAAAATACTGTTCAATTAGTACTTGAACAAGTTAAATAAATAAATTTTAAATTAAAATTTATGTTTGTAAATTTATTGTTAACAAAATTAAAAAAAGCATTTTTAAAGACTGCTCACAAGCTGCCTTAATGGTTCTTTATATTTGATGTTTTTTCAGTTGTCGGATTATAACTCTAAAATAAAAAAAATTAATTAAAAAAAAAAAATTTAATTATTCAATGCTCATATTTTTGAGCAATAAGTCAAATCTGTTGAATATGAACATAGATTTTTGCTTAAATTACATTAAAAATGGATAGCATATCAAGATACAAATTGCGCATCCAATTATAAAAACTAGGGAAGGAAATGTGGACACTGTTTGCTTGTATATGAGCGAAAATGCAGTGGAACTGGTTAGCAGTACCAAAAACTCTGTGACTCCGACTAGACCAAAAACTTTTCCTTCAAATTTTTTGACAAAATAAAATATTTGATTTTAACTTAATAAAAAAAATTTACCTGTCTCATTTTTGTCAACTAATTTAGAAGCATATGATCTAACACATACAGCAAAATAATTTGAGCACATGTAAGATACGGGGCCTTGAAAAAAAATGTTAAAAATTATATCTAAAACAATTAATGTTTAACTATATACCAAGCCAGACAAACCATGTTAATTCAGCGGCAACAGTAAAAACAACTAAATTTAAAAATTCAGAAGTAAGTCCAATTAAAAACAAATAGTAGTCGGGTAATTGAAAGTACCGTTTAATAATGGGTAAAATTATAAGCAAGGATATAGCTCGACAAAATGTGCTTGTAGCTTTGTAAATTCCATATTCTATTTGAGAAAGAGATATAGGTTTTTTGATTAAATACAAATATTGTAATGATATTATGCCTAGTGAAATAGAACAAGCAAAATAGAACAAGACTAAAATTGAAATAATCAAAAATCTTCGATTTTTGTCTCTTGGCTTGCTTAAAAGAACCCAAGCTTCTCCCAAAAATTTAAAATGACTTTTAATTCTATTCCAAAAAGTAACTTTTTGCTGGCTAAATTCAACTTTTACTTCATCAGAATTCAGTGCATCTGTTTCCTTTATTTCGCCATTAGTTTCCTCGGTCTCATCCAGAACACTGGTCTTCTTTTTGATAAATTTAAAAATTACTATTGTGTATACGAATACAAACAAGTATACACAAAACGAAACAATATATGTCTGTTGAAATTTATAAATTTCTCTCTTATTGCCGATTAAATATCCTGATGAGAACGAGCCCAAAAATTGTCCCAACAAAAGACTTGACTCTAAAATAGAGTATCTAATAGATCTGTATTTTTGTCCATTGGTATTTATAGCGTTGACTCTGTCCTCGTGGACAGCTATGTGACTAAAGCACGAAGAAATAAATGCCAGCGATCCACCGCCACAAATGCCATTTACTATTTGGGAGCAAATCAACAGTGCAAAGCATGTAGAATATTCTTGGCTGACTGCAAAAATGTTTATGAAAGCTTGGCCAAGTGATCCAATGAGAGAGACTATGAGTGGTAGCTGATAGTTTCGGCGACGATCGCCAATGCTTGCTAATTGAATGATGGCGAAAATGGCCGGAACCAGAAAAGCCACGTTCAATTCAATGTTTTTGTGACTGCTTTTCTCCTGGACTATGTTGGAATAGCTCGGGTAGTCTTTGAGCGTGTTGCAGATTGTTTCATTGAATTCATTGAGGCATATTTTGCGGTAGATGAGCCCGTAAAGGGCTATGATGTTTATATCATTTGAATAAATGTAAAGAAAGAGAGCTGGACAGATGAGAAGTGCATAACGATAGTCTAGAATTATAAAATTAATTTCTTTTTTAAATCTATCTAGGCGATTTGTAGACATTTCTTTTTTTTTAAAAAAAAAAAACTAGTTTGTGCCAAATTTTGCCATATAGTATTAACAAAAAAGCAAGATAAAACAAAAAATTTAAAAGGTAAAATTTAAACCATTTTAAATATCAGGGTAAAATTCATTATTAAGCATAGTTTAGCATTTGTTTTAAATTAAATAAAGTATTTATTTTAGATGAAAGATTGCTATTTAGACATTTTGTGAATAAAATTATGCAAAATTTTAAAAAACGTGTAAATTATTTTTAGCAAAAAATAAAAATGATCGCACCAAGGATCGAACTTGGGACCTCCTGTGTGTTAGACAGGTGTGATAACCACTACACCATGCGATCTTCTGACTAAAAATTTTAATTTTTTTGCAATAAAACAAATTTTAGTTTAGATTTAAATCATTCATTGAGTTTGTGATTAAAAAAAAAGATTTTTAAAATATGTTTTTTTGAACTCTTAAGTGATAGCTTTTAATTTTATCTAAATTGAATTAATTTTTATTTTAAATGATAAGATAAAATTAAGGAAATATTTTTTAAATTAAGAAAAAAAAATTTTTTTTTCAATTTTAATGACTTTAATTTTAAATTACATTTTTGGCAGATGAATAAATTTTTTAAAATAATTTTAGTTTTTAATGAAAAAAATAATAGTTTATGAATATTTAAATTAATAAGTTTTTTTGTCAATAAATAGTAAATTTATCAATTATTGTGTAGTAGTAGTGGTAGTAGTAATTCCTACGGGAAAGTGCACTATACGAGCGTAAATTTGCGCTTAGCCATTAAGACTATTGCAGTTATTATGAATTCTATTATCATAGAGAGCATTGAAACTATTTACTGTCCTTGCTGAAATTGCTTTTTTTGGTAGCTTATTCCATGATTCAACAACTCTGTTTGTTAAAAATTGATATCGGTCATTTTGTTTATCTCTCTTAAAGTTTATGATTGTTTGTTCTTCCTAGATAAAAGTTTAAGCTATTTGCATAATTTATTCCTTTTACAAAACTTATCATCTCAAATCCATTTATTATTTTAAACATCTGTACTAAATCTCCCCTCAATCGTTGTTGTTTTAGAGCCAGAAAACCAAGGATACTTAGTCTCTGTACATTTTAAAAAATTTTATTTTCTAATAAGGTCTTCTATTTAAATAATTTAAAAAAAATGATCGCACCAAGGATCGAACTTGGGACCTCCTGTGTGTTAGACAGGTGTGATAACCACTACACCATGCGATCTTCTCAATACAAATTTTAATTTTTAAAAATATTTACAAAAATATATAAAATAAATAAAGACTAACTTTTTGCACCAAAAATTTCAATAAAATTTATTAAAAAAAAATATTAAATGGAAAAATATTTTTATTTTTACTGATGAAAACTTTTTATTTAATCAAATTGATACTTTTATTGTTATCACTGGCAATGTTAGTTTTTCTGCTTGCCAGTGTTAGATTAGTGTCCGACAACGATAGAATCAAATCATATCGAGAAATTTATTCCAATAGTAATTTCTACTTACAGCCAAAGTCTTCTTTTGATCGCATTCTCTGCTACTTTGGCTCAAATAAGCCAGTTGATTGTATTAAAAGTAATTTTAGCATTTATTTACCATTTGAATTAATAAAAAAAAAATTTGATGTAATTTTTTTTCTCTTTATTTAGATTTAAATATTAATTTTTAAACTAAGGTGAGTGCCAGGATAGATAATAATGGAAATTTTCAAATAGCACCATCTGGTCATCGAATTTTTTCCCCCTTGAAAAATTACAACTCAACTGAAGAATTTCTGTGGTTTGCTGATCAAAACGTAGAATCTCGCGACCGAATAAAATATATATCTTTAATAGAAAGTTAGTTTAGTAACAATTTAAAATGATAAAAATTAATTTTTTCTCTAAGATGTTCCAATTAGTAATCAGTGGAAAAAATCAGGCCATTTCTATCCTATTCAAATAGCTCAATATGGTCTCAGTCATTACAGCAAATGGCTGAGGGAAAATTCCAATTTAAATCAATTTAAAAATTTTACCATCAATCAAAGAGATAATTTTTTGTACACAAAAAAAAATGGTGCTTTTACTGAACAAATTCATGATGGATTCAAATTTAAATTCACTGGTATTTTTTTTGATTTAATAAAAATTAGAATTTTTTTTTTTTCATCCCAGAGCCAAGTATATACAAGACAAACTACAATTTTGACTTTAGCTATTTAGTAGCTCAAATAGAAACAAATTCAAGTTTTAATTTAACAGTGGATTTAATTCTTAGAGACAATCAAATTCCAGTGGAGAGTCAAATAATTCGTTTGATATACTCATTTAACACATTAGATTTAGAAAAAAGTGAAAGTTTTTCTTTTCTTTTAGACAAAGAAAAATCATATGAAATTTTGTTTAAAATAAATGGTTTAAATGGTCCTCAAAATTTAATCCGCAATTTTTGTCTTGATAGCTGTAAGGCACTGGGCATAAAGAGTGACAGTTGTTTCAAGAGATCAAAAAAAATTAAATTAACAAATGGATCTGAATACAATCGCTACTATAAGAGTTTATATTTTAAAGTTTATCAAATTGGCTTGGTTGGAGAAGGTAGAATAAAAAACGCACAATTTTTGGTGAAAAGTCCAAGCTACGAAATAGCCAAACAAGTAGCGGACTTTTTTGTATCCACTCAAAATAGTCAAACTGGCGGATGGATGATAAATGTTACTAGAAAATTTGTTTCGAATAGCAAAAAAATTATGTTGAAGCCCGGATGGCATTCAGCAATGGGTCAAGGTCATGCCATTTCTTTGCTTTGTCGTCTATACTCTAGAACAAAAGACAAAAATTATTACAATTCTGCAAAAAAAGCACTGGATTTATTTGAAATAAACACAAGTCACAATGGTGTACAAGCAAATTTTATGAATTCAAGCTTAATCTGGTTTGAAGAGTACCCGACCAGGCCGTATAGCCTTTTTGTTCTCAATGGTTTTATGTATTCAATATTTGGATTATTTGATTTTTTAGATGGATGTCAGAATAGTGCAGATTTTAGCTATTTTAATAGAGCCAAAATTTTGTTTGAAAACGCTGTTTATTCATTAAGTAAACTAATTTCTTTGTTTGACACAGGAACAAGAACTTTATATGATTTGGGCCATTTGGTCGACACTGAGATACATCCAAATGTGGCCAGATGGGACTATCACTGTGTTCATGTAAGCCAATTGAATTATCTAATAAACATTTTAGAAAATTCAAATTTTGATCAAAAGTTGGCAAAAATTTACGCTAAAAAATTTAATAAAATAAAAAAAAGATGGGAAAACTATTCGAAAGGTATTTGGTTTACCAATAGTCAAGTTAAAAACTGAAATAATTATCTTTTGATCGGCTTTTTTGTAATTAATAATAAAATTAAAAAAAAAAAATTTGAATAAAAATTTTCAAAATTAAAAACCATTTAGATTTTTAAATTTTTGAATTTTTTGTTAAATATAACAAAAATTATTGTTTATTATTAGAATTTTTATTAATTAATTAATTAATGCTTTTAATAACCAATTTTCAATAAAGAATTTTTAAAAGTGTTGACTTGAAAAAAAATCTTTCCCGTAGACTAAATTTAACTAGATTTTGTACATAAATTGAATATCATGTAAATTATGTAATCTTTGAAAAAACAACTATTATTATCTCTTAGTTTGAACAAATTTTATTTTTTATAATAAAGATTTTAAGTAAAATTAATTTTATTTAGGCTTTGTAAAGGAAATCAAAAAAAGTCCTTATTTTAAAAAATTTTAAAAATCTACGATCAAATTGTGAACTTAACATCTTATTTAATTTAAAAGCGAAGTTTTGTAGTAGTAGCAGAATTTTTTTTTAAATTGCAACTTAAAGATTATCTAAGAATAGCCCTAAAGAGATGGTGGACGATTCTTTTTGTAAAATAAAGCTTTATCTAGGAAGACAATTCTTTATTTTTTCACGTGTTAGACAATAACTATTACATCTGGGTGTATTTTTAAAAGTAAACTTGAACACCCACCAAATTATTTTAAATTTGAATTGAGCTCAAAAAAATACTTAGGGTCGCCCCTATAATTAAAGTCTAATTAGATTCATTTTCCAAAAAAAAGCTAATAAATATATCCAAAATCTTTTTGCCTTGAGCACCCTCCAGTTTTATAATTAAATTTAAAAAAAAATCATATTATCTTGATAACCTGTAAATTAAATTTAATTAAAATAAATTTTTTGAGAAATTTTATTTAAAAATAAAATTTTTTCGAAATTAAATACCGTTTTTATGCTTACAAAAGTCTTATAAAATCAAGAAAAAAATCAAAAATAAAAATTGTTGAGTTAAATATTTTTTTTAATTGAAAAAAAAATCAAATGAAGAAGTATAATATAATAAGGTTAATTTCTTCAAACGGATTAAAGGGGACGATTTTAACTAGAAACCTTATAAACTTCCTTATTACAGTTAGTTTTAAAATTTATTTTAGTAACTAGATAATTTCTAATTAGAGAATTTCATTTAAAAATTTTTCAGGATCACATGGAATCAAAAATTTTGTTTCTTGAATTTCACCGGAACAAATTTGATTAAATTTTCTGAAAATCTTTTGCTGAACTTGGCCATCATAATTCAGATCAAAATTTAAATGAGTCTCATTTAATTCACTCGTTAGCATCATAAGAATTTTTTCCTTACTTCCAAAAGTCAATTCATAACTTCTATTATTAAAGCTTTTCTTCATATTTATTTGTAAATTATTAAAATTTATTATAAAATTTTCAATTTCATAATTTAGTTGATCATAGTGTGAAAATTGATCATGATAAACGTTAATTAAAAATATTTTAGAGTTTGTTAATTCACAATTATAGAACCAGTTTAAAAGTGTTTTTTCAGTCAGCCAGTATTTTTTTTTTTTCAAAATGTGCTTAACAAATCTAAGATGAAATTCTTGTAAAAATTGACTTATTTTGGATTCGTTGCTAAATTCTGGCTGTTTTAGAAAATTTTTATACTGCTTGCATTCTAAAAATTTTGATTGTTGATATTCTTCCAAAAACAATTCAATAAACATTGGAATAATGAATTTGTCTGTTGAATATTGAATTAAATTTGTTTCAAATCTTAAAATAGAATTAAAAATTGAAAATTCAAATTGTTATAAAAAACATGTTTTGCAATAGAATTTTTAAATCAGCAAAATGAGAAATTTTTCCTTTTAACGCAAATTAGAAATAAATTAACTAAATTTGTTCAATGCATATGTTTAAATCAGAAAAATTACTTTTCAAATACTCGATTATTATCATTGAAACATTTTTAAAAATAAAGTCATCTCTTGGAATCCAATAAAAATTTCCCCTAGGATACATCATTAAAATTTGATAAACAAAAGCATCACATTGAATGTAAAGACTTGCCGGAATTGTTGCATTCAAATCTGAGTTTTGAGTTGGAATAATATTACATGGTAGATTAGCTGATGCTAAATCCTAAAATTAAATTTTCAATTGAAAAGGTCTCACGATTTTATGTTTTGAAAAACTTTGAAAAAACTCGGCAAAAATTTAATTTCAATTGCGACGGACAAAATCAAAGGTTTGTTTAATTTCTTGAGCTCAATTAGTTCACCAAGAATATTTTCAATCGAAATTTTTTCTAATAGCATTGTTAAAAATTTTATGTCAATCCAATACGCTCTATTTAAGAACAATATTCTGTTAATGATTTTAAAAATTTCGGAAAAATAAATTGAATTATTTGATTTTATTGAAACGAAAGGTATTTCAAATTCAAAATTATTATATTTTGAAGCAAACATAAAAAAATTTTTGTCCTCTTCATTTTTTAATTGCATACTTTTGATTCTTTTGTCTTCTTTGAAATCGCATGTTATAAAAAATAATATTAAACATGTAAATAAAAAACATTTAAAATATTTTTTGAATTTATCTGAAATAAATTTCATCTAAATATTTAAAAGTTCAACCGTAATTTAATCTCTTTTTTGACTTTAATTAAAATTTAATAAAATCTTTTACCTTATCTGAATGAATTTGATAAAAAAAAAAATTTTTTTAATAATATTTTAAGTATTAATCATATATTTGACTAAAATACGATTTAAAGTTTTTTAAACAAATTAAATTTTTTTAAAAAATAATTAATTGAAAAAAAAATTTGCCTAAAACGAGTTAGATTTTTCCTTTGGAAACTACTGAAACACTGACAACCATTTTATTTCAAAAAAAGAAAATGCCCTTTAACATTTTTAATTTTTTAACTCTAAATTTTTCTAGCGCAAAAACTTTTAACTGCTACTGTAATTTCTTACTTGTGTGAAAATCAAGAAGTATATACATATGAATAATTTCAAGGAAAATAAAGGAATTAGCGATTAAAAAAGTTCCCTTAAATGAGATTACATAGGCAGTTAAAAGTTTGTGTGCTTAATTTAGAAAAACTAAAAATAATTAAGGGCATTAAATTTTGAAAAAAAAAAATATTTTAGCTAAAAAACTCGAGAGCAAAATTTTTTAACTAGTTACTTAGCTAACACGAAGGGATAAAAACAGCCAGAAAAAAAAATTCATTATTTTTGTTTTAAAAAAAGAATAAAGATAAGAATTTAGACAAATTTAGTCAAAATTATTTAAATTAAAACAAAATTTACCAAAAAAAAATTAAACATATTTTACCGAAATATTGAAAAGAAGCGTGTTTTTTGAGAGTTTTTTGGTGTTTAAATAGTGTTTTTTATTTTTTTGTTGAGCGTTTTAATTTGTTCTTTTTTTAATTCATTTCGACTGCTTTTTTCAAGATTTTTTTTTAAGATTTTCAAACCCAAAATAACAGCAACTAAACGCCGTTTAATCAGTGTTTTTTGCCTGTTTTTGTCCCCTCGGGAAGTATTAGAATAAAATTTGAAGAATATTTGGGCTGTCTTTTCACAATATATGAAAAAAAATGCATCAACACCTTGTATTTTTGAAGAAATGTAATAAAAATAATAACACAAGTATACTTTATGCTAATCAGTTTATTTTTGCTATTAAAATTAATTTGTTAAATATTTACTTAAACTATAAAAATATCAAGGGACACTCGTTTTTAGGTAAAGGGGCTCCAGATGGCCTATATCTGTTGAAAAACTATGCATAACTTTTCAAATTATTACACGATATTCAGTATATGTACAAAATCTAATTAAAATTAAGCATACTTTTGAAAACTCATCTCTTAAAGTTAAATAATTGGAAAAAATTGAAACATTAAGCAGTAATGATGATGCACTGTTGGCAGCATTAAAAAATGGGAATTAAGGGGAACATTTGTGAGAAAAATCATGTAACTTTTAAAAAAAAAATGATCGCACCAAGGATCGAACTTGGGACCTCCTGTGTGTTAGACAGGTGTGATAACCACTACACCATGCGATCTTATACACAAATTATTGATTTAAAAACATAGAAAAAAAATTAAAAATTAAGTTTTTTTAAATTGTACATTTCCTGAATCAGATGACAACTAGAAGTTGCTGTCATAACATATGAACTGAACACTCATAAAAACATGAGCACATTTGAAATAGTTCAACGCAGAACGACAAAATTAAAA
The DNA here is from genome assembly GCA_016987375.1 of Brachionus koreanus. NCBI lineage: Eukaryota > Metazoa > Rotifera > Eurotatoria > Ploima > Brachionidae > Brachionus > Brachionus koreanus. The sequence continues at coordinate 775,730 of PJRA01000016.1, forward strand.
AATAAAATATTTTTAAATTTTATTCTAAATAAGTTAATAATTAATATTTTTGTAATAATTCCTGAATTAAAAAAAAAAAATCACATAAACAACTGAGATTTAAAACTTAAAAGAAAACAGTATATTTACACGAATAAAAAGAATAGAAAAAAAAAAAAAAAAAAGAGCTTGTTTCACAAATTTCCTGAGTAAAAACTATATACGGATTTTCACACACAGAAAAATAATAAAAAAAAAAAAATATTTTAAATTATTAAATAATATTTAAAGCTGATAGGCAGCTGATGCTAGATTCAAAAGCTTTGAGAAGGACTTGGGCGGCGGTGGCGATGGTGGAGCTTGACCAAGCGAAGCGGCCATTTTAGACGCTTCGCTAAATACAGATATGGGAACTGTATAATTTGAATAGACTGACGAGCACTCATTTGAATAATTGCTGCCATCAGTGTACACTAAGCTCGAATCAGCTCCACTAAAGTATTGCGAGTCCTCGGACTCCGAATTACGAACTATTCTCTTCGAATGCATATTAATGCCTAATTTGCTATTGTTATTAGACAACGAACTATTTCGATTCGAGTTTAGCATGGTCAATATTGAAGACGAATTGGACAACAATGGCTCAACAGGACCAGCTAGTGGATTTATAGTCAAATTAGTAGTCAATAATTTTTTTTGTGACGAATTCAGAGTCAATTGACCAAAACTATTTTTGTCAAATAATTTTTCCAACTCGGCCAAATTGCTCTCTTGACTTTTAGTCTCATATTTAGCCAGTATGGCATTTAGTCTTTCGTTAATAACAGCAAAACTCGGCCTTAATTCCGAGTTTATGTTCCAACAATCAAGCATCAAATCATAAACTTCCTCATCACACAATTCTGGTCTGCTCATTCTATTTCCTTCTTTTAAATAATCAAATAGTTTCTCAATGGGCACAGTCGGATACGGACTTCCGCCCAATGTGAATATTTCCCACATTAAAATGCCAAACGACCAAATGTCCGAGTTGGGATAGACTTTTCTATCGAGCAAGCTTTCAGGCGCCATCCATTTAACTGGTATGGGCGACTCTGAATTTCTAGTGTAATAATAATTTTGTTGTAAATCTCTGGCAAAGCCGAAGTCGGCTATTTTGGCCATTTTGTTCTCATCTAGAAGAATATTTCTCGCAGCCAAGTCTCTGTGACATACTTTTTTCGAATGCAAATAGCGCATGCCATTTGATACTTGACAACAAAATTTAACCAATTCAATGATTAAATCCAGCTGAGTGTTTGTGTTTAGTTTTGTTTGATTTTTGCTCAATGATGATGCATAGCTAAAAGTGGAAAATTTGTCTGATTTATTTATTTTATGTTTGTTGATGCTTGAGTAAAGTTTGAGGACATCGTTAGCCAACTGAGCAGCAGAGCCTTCAATTTCAGTATCATCTGAGTCCGAAGCTGTGAACTCGTTGGGTCTGTGAGATCTCAGATAATTTTTTAAATTGCCCAATTTGGCATATTCAACAATGGCGTAAATTGGTCCATTTTTGGTACAACAGCCTAGAAGACTAATTATATTCTCATGTTTGCCAACCGATTTCATAATCTCTAATTCTTTAATAAAATTATTCAATTCTGTTTTGCTTGATTTTTCTTTTAGGGTTTTGACAGCCACACAAGACCTGTAGCGACCAGGAATTATTCCATATGCTTCAGCTTTGAACACACGACCAAAAGCTCCTTCGTCAATCAAATTGGCTAATTTTAATTTTTCACGCGGAAATTCCCATTCCGGGTCTTCTTCAGCAATCAAACTGGTCTCCGAATTGCTCGACATTATATCTTGTTCCATGGAGCACAAACGCTTGGTCAGTGTGGAGTTTGTGGTCTGACTGGCATTGTCCGGCATTGAGACATACAGAAAATTTTTCTTCATTGAACTCATTGTGTTGTCAATCATTGATTGCTTGTCTTTTGACTGAGAGTTCATGTGACACATACAGACTGACATTAGAATCACTAGTACTAGGAGTAGAACTGCAAAAAATCCAACTGTTATTGAGTATTTATTTTTGTCAAAAAATGATTCCAAATTTTTCTCCATTAGAGATATTTTTTGCTCCAAGTCACCAGAGTCTGTGACATTCAAGAATGCGTATGTCACCCGGAAAGACTTGAGAGAATTGGCAACTATGCACAAGTAGTAGCCTTGGTCAGATGGTCGGGTGTTTAAAATTTTCAAGTTAACTGTTTCCAGGTCTGAATAGGAGTCTTTGTTAGAGTCCTCGATATGCTGTCTTCTCTCAAGTTTATATCTTTCATCTATGGTTATATAATCACTGAAAGAATCCTTTAGATAAAATTTATTTTTTTTTAAATATCAATTTTTTTTTTCTAAATTTTAATCTACTTTTTTTTGAAGAGCCAACGAGTTTTGGTCAAGCAATGAGGTCATGTCATATTTTTTGTCCGAATATTTTGCCAAAATGTTCTTGTTAAGCTTGTAAAAAAGAAACATAGGATAGGAGTCCATTTGAGTCTCGCAAGTAAAGGTCACATTTTCTCCATAAGCCACGCTTTGATTACTAAATTGTCTCGTAAGTATTGGTTTTATTAAAACGTCTTTATTTTGAAATTAAATTTTTAATTTTATAATTAGAATTAAATAAAAGGAAAAAAATTACTGTCTGCATCTAGATTTCTAAATTTGTATGAGTTTTTCAAAAATAGATTGTAAGCAAAGCATTCGATTAGATCAGTTTCGAATAATCGACAATCTAAAGAATAAAAATTAATTATTTTAACGCTCAAATAAATTCATTTAACGCTTGATTAAAATAAAATCTGTTAAATCAGAAAACAAAACAGTTGGCAAATTTATTTACCTAATGGTTTTTGGTTGAGCAGATTGCTTTGTACTGATGTATAAACAGTTTCTGATTTGGTCGGCATGTAGCGCGATAGCGCTACATTATTAAGACCTAATAGAATTAACAATATGTTCAACATATACATTTTGTATTAAATAATAAATAAAATCTAAATTAGAAAATTTTTTTTTAATTATTTTTTCTAAATAAAAAATTAATGAAAAAATTTTTTTTTTATAATTTCTCATTTATGACAGACTAGTTCCTCTATTTTGAAAAATTAAATTTAATATCAAATGATTGATAAAAAAATCTGAACAAAAAAAAATTTGACATAACAAAATCTATTAATCCAAATTAAGGTCAATTTAAAGAATTAGCACACATGCCATACTATACTATTATTATTATTATTATTAAATCTATTTCCTTGCTGATTTTCAGAAATATTTGAATACTCTTGACGGAATTGTTTCATCCGATCAGTTATTTTTAATCTTTTCGGACTTTCTAAGTCACATAAATCCGGCATTTCCTAGTTTACCTCAAAATTCGTGCTGTTCACAATATTTAATTAATGCTGTTCTAAACAAAATAAATACAAAATAGAAACGATTTATTTTATTAGATGAAATTTCTAGTCTATGTGTGAAATATTTTCTAGCAACAGAAGCAAACAAAAAAATTTAAAAAAATGAACACTTCTATTTATTAAAGATTGTATCACATTAAGAAGATTAGCCGAGAATAACTAATGATAAAAAATAAAGGCGTTTGAGTGTTTATGCCAATAAGAAAAAGAAATTAATTAAAACTTCGAAAATATTTAGCACAAATTTTGGTCAGAAATAACATAAGCTTTTTTTATTCTTAATCTGTCGGTAAAGATAGTTATTTAATAGTAAGAATACTATTTATCATGTAAATATTGAAGATATGGAATATCTAAAATAGCAATTAATCGTAAATAATATTGTTTCGATTAATTAATTATGTTCTTAAAATGCCATGTAATCTTTGATGGTTGTTTGCGTAAGATTAATCAGGTATGATAACTATTCACACTTGTAAAAACAAACAAGACTTATTATTTGCTTTAATTAGACCATTTTTGAAAAAAAATACCTAAACAATTTCATAACAAATAAAGGTGCCGAAAACGCAGATTAATGTCTGTAAACTAGTGGTCACTATCAATAAGAATTTTATTTAATGGCATTTGGCTCAATGTCCTAGAAATAAAATTCTTAATTTATTACTTAATTTTTGTACTGAACATTGCCTTTAGGTGTTTATTGAATTAAATAAATATATAAAGCTGCCGCTAAAAAAAATATTTTTTAGAGTAAATTTGAAATAGTAAAATTCCCTTGTCTGTTTAATAATTTAATTCAATCAGTCTTGATTCAAAGCCGGCCAATGAAACAACTGTTTGAAGCACGGATCACTGGCATAGGTGTCTTTGAGCTGACCTTAAAAGCAATCTAAATAAAATAATAAATCAATTTTTTATTGTTATTGATCATAAAACCTGAGAAAATATTTAATATTAATGCACTATGGTTGTCTTTTTTTTTCCTATTTTTGTGGCAACCAAATTAAGGAGGCTTTTGAATTTTGATGATAAAATATAAATTAGCAGTAATGTTTTTTCTCTTATCTCAGTGAGCCTAAGTATAAAATAATTAAAAAAATGTTATAAATGTTGCGCGTTTCAGATGCCGCATTCAGCTAGAGAAACCCCCACTTGTACTAACTCATGTTAACTATTTTATAATTATATCAAAGATAATAAAATTAAGATCAAATGTAAGACTAGCGATAAGAATCTTTACAAGGCAAAGAAAGCGTTTGAATTCCGAATAAAATTCCGATTAGAATAAATAAATTGATTTATCTTTTTGATTTTTGATTAATTGAAAAATTTCAATTATTTATTTTTTTCCTAAAGAGCACCAATATTCTTAAGGGCTTTGTTAAAGGTTCAGTGAAAAAATTGTTTTCCTTGTATTTAAAAGGAATCTAATTTTTTCTTTTTTTTTTCAATTTAGTCGATTCTTCTCCTAGGCCCTCACATAGACCAAGCGTTAATGTTTTCTCAAAATGTACTTTATTTTCTTATCTAGCCTAATTTATCTACATGAACGTTTTTTCATTCATTCATTCAAAAAAAAATTAAATTAAAATTTTAATCCGATTTCAAGTTGATTTATGCTCGATAATTATCTTAAGCTAAAATTTGATAAGTTTTTATTTATGTTTCTTTATATCAATTAGTTTACGGAAATGATGTTTCGCATATGCTCATAAATGTGCTAAAGTCCAGATAAAATACATAAATGTGAGCACGTACAAAACACGTCCAAACATAATTCACTAAATTGATCTAATAAATTTTTTTAATTTTATTATTTTTTTTAAATCAAATAAAACTAAAATTTAATTTTTTTTTTAAATTTAAACAAATACTTGAAACAAAAAGACTAACTAGACTAAATTTTAAAAAGAGCTTTGAATAAACTAGAAAAAAAAACAGATCTTCTTTGTGAAATCAATATGCGATTTTGAAGATTAGATTTAAACTGGATAGAGATCATTTGGTTGACAAAAAGCATGCCCAACTCAATAGGAAAGATAAAATCTAATTTCTGCTGCTTTATTTTCTTTACGATCAAAAAAAATTGACGCCTAATCTATTTAATCCAAGTGGAGTTTTCTGCCAAATTAGCCCATTAAAAAATCTGATAAAAAACTTTATTGCGTTATAAAAATATGGCTCAAAAACAACTCTTAAAATGTGATGACATTTATAAATATTTAAATAAGTGACATTTGATGGTGCACAATTTATTTAGAGAAAAATTTGATAATAAAGTCTAAATACCACCATGATCTATTGGTCAATATTATGAAAAAAAAGACTCAAGCTAAAATTAGTTTGTCGAGTTAAAATTGTTTGGCCGATGGGAACTCGGCCAAAAATGTTTAATTTAATCGATGTGACAAACGCAAAAAAATCTATTTTGGGATATATTTATCTATTAGTAGCTAGATTAAAAAAAATGCTTGTCTTTGAATGGTCTATAGAAATAGAAATTAAACAAAATATGGCAAAACTAGAATTAGTTCTTTAAAATGCACTCAACTAAAAAACTAAAATCTATCTAGAAAAAAAGCGAATAAATCAAAAATTAAAAGGTAATTTGATTATTTTCGGATTCAATTAGATCGGATTTATTTTCAATAAATTAAGGATATTTATTTAAAATCTTCCAAATCTAAATGGATTGATAAAAAGATAATGCTAAATAGAAAATAAAAAATAAGAAAAAAAAGTGTAAAGTGAAAACCTAATGGAATTAGGTAATTTAATTTTTTTTTCGTTTTAAACAAACAAAAATATAGAATCGTATACAATTTTGGTTTGTTGTAAATAAATTTTTAAGGTTTTAGTCTATGCGAAGTTTATAATCCGCGTTTTTTTTCTTATCTAATAATCAAATATTAGCCAAGATAATGAAATTTCAAAATGGCTTCGAAAAATTTAAACAAGAATTTTTTTTAAGTCTTTTTAGTTAAAAGCCAAATCGGATAAAACAGAAGCCCAGTAGTTTTAATTAAAAAGTTTTAGTTTAAGTTCTAGTTTTTTTCTTTTTTTTTAAATGAAAGATAAAATTGAGGAACTAGTTTATTTTAGATTTAAAATTTTAATTTGTTTTAAATTGAGCTAAATATTTTTAATTAAAGGTTGTCTGCACCCGGGACAAAATTTTGTTGATGCATTAGCTGTCAGCCTACAACCAAAAACAATTAAACTTATCTTTAATTTAGTTAAATTTTTCCCTGGAGATTTTTTAAGCACTCATATAAACTAATTGATTTAAATCAACTGTTATTGAATTGTAAAATATAATTTTTAATCATACAACACTCGAGTTAATCAAGCAAATAGTGTGCTTGAATTTATAATTTTAATTTGACATAAAATTGAATTTGATTTTGGATGTATAGCTTAGATTTAACTTTGAAAAAATTTCAACTCCAGGCTACGAAAATTGTAGCGGCTACATTTAAAAAAAAAAATTTTGAAATTAAAAATTTTGATCTTTTGACCTAAGAAAATAGAATTTTAAGAAAAAAAATTTTATCACCACCAAAGTTTTGGCGGATATATTTTTAGATAAATTTTGTATAAATGATATTTCTAAATAAGAGATTATTTTTTTTCATAAATGACCACTTCGAAGAAGCAATTAAAGAAGTACGAAAACAATATTTTGAAAGATTTCAAACTAGATAAAATCGAATCTAGCCTTTAATTGCATATTTATGACAGATTGTTTGGCCAGACGGAATAAAATAGAGAGCTGAATAGAAAAAAAAATGCTTTAAGTTTAAGCTATCAAAAAAACAAAATTAGAGATAAAAATATCTATAGTAGACTATTAAACCGAAATAAAATTTTTGTCTAGCAAAAAAATAAAAATTAATAATCGATCAAAATTTCTAAGAACTAATTGCATGGATTTGAAATAAACGCGTGAAATTTAGAGAAAAGTAGGCATGCAAGACGTATCTCTTGCTGTCTATTATAAACAATAACTGTCTATAATGTAAAAACGCTTAACCAAATCGATTAGATTATTCGCTTCGCTTCAAAATTCAATTACAAAAACAAATAAACACTAGAAATCGTGCAACTACATGGGAAAAAAACATTTGAAATAGATCGATTTCGATTATGGCAAAATTGTTTGTTTATTAACTAATCTGACCCGGTTCGTGTAGGCCCATAGTTAACTAAATAATACGCACATATTAAGTTACTTATCTCTCGGACTTTTCAACACTTCAAAATTTGCTTAGACCACAAAATAAGAGAAAATTTGAAGCTCTAACTTGCTGAAAATAAAGATAATGTCCGTGTTCACATCTAAGTGAGTGCTAATGTTATTTGTCTGCAGGGCTATTTTAATTATTTCAGCCATTAGACTAAAATAAATCTGCATATGCTGCAAATATATCATGATCATGGTAGAATTAATTGCTCAAGTCAAGTAGCTGCTCTAAGAGACTAGCTAAGATATTAATAATAATAATAAAAAAAAAGTTAAGTTTACATTTTAAACTGGTCAATAAAAACTGGAATTTATTTTTATTTTTATAGTCAAAGATAATTTCTGATTCTTACCGAGTTGTTTTCTTTGATCTTGAACTAATTTTTAGTCTTTTATTGATCTTACTAATGTAAACTTGATAAGACTAATGTTTACTGAAATTACCACCTTAATATCACTAGATTAAATATTTAAAAGATTATTAGTTTCTTTTGTTGTAGATTGTGCGCTGTTTGAGCTTATTTACTTTTGTTTTAGTTTTTCTAATTTAATCGGTCTAGTCCCTAAAATCAGGATATAATGGACTAAAATTGCCAAATATTTAATAATTACTTGACCTGACTTTTACACAAAGCATCACATCTTGTGGTTTTGAATTTATTAATTTTGAAAAAAAAAAAAATTTTTTTAATCTTTACTTTTATTTTGCTACTCAAACTAAATATATTCGTTTATGTAATGAAAAAAAAAAATTTCTATACTAGTTCACATTAACCTTACAAATTTTAATGCTCACTCTCATTTTATTGTAAAAAACAAGCAAACATGGAGCTGTAAGGGTTAAGGTAAAAGACCATTCCAAACTGTCCGGGGTCATCTCCTTACCTTATTTTAAATTAATAAAAAATGTTTTGTCTGTCTTTCTTAATTTAAAAATTAAAATAGAGTGTTTTCATAATTGTATCTAGCTGAATTAAAAGAAGTACTAAAATTAATTTTTCAAATTCGATTGTTAAAAACAAGTTCAATGGCCATTTGGTAAATAAATATATAATTTTTTTTTCTTACGTTTTTACTAAGAAAACCTTCATTAAAAGTTGTATGATTTTTTCTTGTTTTTCTTTGATAAATGTTAAAATTATTTCATCTATTCCCAAATAAATTAAATAATTTTTTTAATTTTATGAAAAAATTTTCTTTCCATTAATAATTAAAACTTATGAATTTGTCTAAAAATTTTGGGTAGAAAGTATTTACCCATTTATAAGCAAAAAAAATTCCATTTGATATTTAAAAGACCATTTTCTTTAAAAAATAAATTTGATTTTCAAAAAGGCTAAAATTTTGTAAATGAAAACAAAATAAATCTAAGATAAATTTAATTATTCGGTTTGTTTTTCTGTTAAACAACATAAGAAAATTAATAAATATTTTTCTCTATTTTTTTGAATAAAAAATTATTTTGTAAAATTAAACTTAGTAAAATTTACTCAATTTTCTATAAAAAAAAATAACAAAAACATACAAAGTGCGATTTGAGAATTGAGAAATATAGACCAACTTAATGAAATAAAATCAAACAAAAGTTGATTTTTAAGTTAGAAATCGGATTATTCGGATGTAATAGATCTAGGAGATAAATATTCCCAATATTTATTGTAGACTGATATAAAAAGCTAATTAGACAAAATAAACAGTGTAAATCAAGATGATTAATTTAGGATCAAAATTACAAATAGTTAAATCAAATGTTGCATACTCAGACAATGGCGCACTGCTAGAACATTGAATAATGAAAAGTCAGATTTGGTTAAAATATCAATTAATATTAATTAATAAATACATCTTTTCATTTAAAATGATCTTGCAAATGCTTCATCAGACTGACGATGGCTTAGAGACTTGTGGTCGATTTTTCCGAACTAGTCTCTAAATTTGACCCAATGTTCAACACTTGTTTAACAAAGCCTATTAAAAGATTAAGCTAAGCCGTGAGATTTTCTCAAATTTTTCAAATAATTTTCTTTAAAAAAAAATTTCTTGCTTAATCCCTAAAAAAATATAACTGAAAAATTTATGTAATATTAGTTATTTTAATGAAGCAAATTTTGTTTAACACTTAGAAATATCCGATTCGGAACTATCCGAATTTTACTTTAAAAAAGAAAAAAAATACAATCAATTTAAGAATCAAAACCTTTGCAAAGCTATTTATCAAAAAAAAAAAAAATAAAAATATATTTTTAAAAATAATAATAATGCTAACCATTTATATTATACAAATGAATAAAATTAAAATCTAAATGCCATTAGTGAATATAAAGCTCTGTAAATATTTGTAACCAGAAAATAATTTTTTTCTCTTTAATAAACTACTTTTAGATAAAATGCAAATTGTCTATTTTTTTTTAATTCTCAGTGAATTTTCACTAGATTGATAAACTCGTTTAAATATGGTTTTTGAAACTATTTTTTTTCTTTTTTTCTATTTTATCGAAAAAAGAATGAAAATATGCAAATTTCTTTTTTTTTTAGGGAAAAGGCTCGAATGGATCAATTAGAAAAAATTAATTAACCTTATAAAGATGGTGCGAATTTGCTTCTCTTAAATTAATATAAGTTGCCTAATATTAGTTTTAAATTACGCAACAACAAAAGCAATTAAAATTGTATCTAGTTTATTTTAAAAATTGACCAAGCCAAAATGCATAGATAATTTCTAACCAAATTTGCTTGTTTGCAAACAAGCTAAGCAGTATTTTAGTTTAGAAAATATTTTAGCCAAAATTATCTGAATTAACGTCAAGGTAAGAGTAGAAAATGCTTCATTAGCGCTAAAAACTAATTGCAAAAGAAAACCAGCTTTGTTTAAGAACAATTATTTGGCCAAAAATTCAGATACTTAGCTAAGATTGATTCAATTTTTGATCGAATTTTAAATGATTTTTGCAAATGATTTATTTTTGTTTAAAATAAAAACAAAAATTTGATTTTAATGTAAGATGAGATTCATTTCCGCTATTCAGAGCTTCTTAGTTTCATTTTAAATGAAATTCAGCTTTTTTATTCTAACTTAATCCCTTGAAACAAAGTATCCTGGAAAAGCAATCTGAGCTAGATTGATTAAGTCATTCACAATTCTTGAGCAATTCAATGATTAACTTTGTATAATATGAATTTTTTTTATTTTTTAATTCATTAATTTAATTGAAAAATTTTCAACACCAGGTGTTTTTTTTTAAATTTACCAGATAATTAAACAATTAAATAAATTAGTTAAAAGAAAATGATCATAAAAATCAATTTTGTAAGCTAAACAATTTTACATCAATGTATCAAGTCTTTGGTAAAGTAAAAAAATGTGAATAATTTTTTTTTTCAAAAAATCAAATCATTAATTATTTAAAAATTAATAATTAATTTACAAAAATAGAATATAATTTTTTAATAATTTTAATTTAAAAAAAATAAAAGCATTCGAGGCTGATCAATACTTCATTTATTAAATTCAATTTCAAAAAACATTTTTTATCTAATAAAAATGAATAGAATTTTTTTTTTAATTTTAAATAACTTTTTAGTTTTTCTCTAATTATAAAATATATAAGAAAATTTTTTAATAAGAAAGAAAAAAAAATTAACGTTTAGTCATTTGAACAAAACAATAATTCACATATTTTTTGAGCGGGAGTTGAAGCATCGACTTCTTGATTGATGTTGGGTGATCGTATTACTTCACCACAGGACCAACAATCTACATGTATAATATATAAAATATTGTTGTTTTTTTTCTACTCTTTCTATCCTCTTCAGTTTGTAGAATGGAAAATTTTTATAAATTTTAATTTGCATGATTTCTTGCTTTTAAAATTCTTTTAATAAATCATGTTTCCTTTATCTGAGATTTGAAATTTTATACACATAAAGTCTCATTTTGAAACTATTTGTTATTTTTGATATTTAAAGACTACCAAAGAAAAAAAAAACAAAAAATTTTAAATCTATTATCTGTAATCTTTTATTGACTCCATTTTGTTTCTAGCCTGCTTTATTAACGTTAGAGTGGCTTCAGCATTCTTTGGAATTACATAATCTTCACAAATTCTTGACTCTAGTTTCACTACTTTTTCTAGAATTTTGTCGAAAATTTTATGCATTTTCACCAAAAATGTTAAATTTAAGATCGATTAGTACAAAAAAATTATATAAGAAAGAGAAAGGCGCATAAATTAAACAAATAAAAATTTTTATGCGTTGTTCAACTTTTAGAAAAACTATATTTGCATTTTTATTTTTTATACGTTTTTTATACGGTTTCACTTGTTTATTTGTTTTTAATCCTCATCCTTTAAAACAATTTTATTTTAAAATTATATTGATATTTTATGATAATATATAAAAATGTTATTCATTTTATTTTATATCACATAAAAAAAATTGAATTGTCAGATAAATGTATTTATTTTCCATTAAAAATATATGTCATAAAAAAAAATTAAAGTGCCACAGTCAAATTTTAATAATCACATAATTATTTAAAGAATCATACATTTTTATAAAGTATCACATAAATATTTTAACACTAGAAAGTCTGGCAGATTGTTAATGAAAATATTCAAATTTAGTTTTGATTCAAATTTTGAAATTTAATATTTTTTCTAAAAATTAAATAAATTGTTGTCAAACAGTTTTGACTGGCGCCTTCTGCTAAGAAGCCTATTAGATGTTTATCATAAACAAAAGCACTCATCAGCATTTCAATTTAGACTTACTTGGAATAAACAAACCAAGCAATATTCTCTTATGAAAGAATAATTTCTTAAATCTAAGCCTCCAATGTTATGTCTATCTATAAATTTTTTGAATATATTGTTTCATAATTTTCTAGAATGCAAAAATTCTATTCAGTCTGAACAAAAAGTTTTTGGATAAAAACAACCATTTTTGTATTAATTTTTGTCAATTGTCTGTCATAAAAATAGGTTAAAATCAATTTCTTTATTTTTTAACAATTAATAGATAAAATAAGTGAACATTTAAAATGAAAGTTTATTTCAAACAAAAGCATCGAAATTTAGTCACAAAATAACAAATAGTGAAAAGTAAGAAAGTTATCAAGGGTTGAATTGGCAAATTTGTACAAGTGAGCTATAAATTTTCAAAAAAAAAATTAAATTAAATTGGATTATATTAAGAAAGAATTTTATCAATTGTCTGAAAAAGCTCATTTTTGTGATTTTCTTCAATTGTAACTTTGTCACCATCATCCAAGTATTTACTAAGCGTCTTATGAATAATTTTCTTTTTGTTTTTAATTTTAGTTTTGGTCATGTCAACAATTGAGTCTTTAAAGCGATTAAAAAAACTATTTATTGAGACCTGATTCAGTTCATCAAGCGTGTATTGTGGTAAGTCCTGAACAAGATCGGGCATGTCTACAAAAGTAACCAATGTGGATAACAAATCGCGATATTTTTGAGCAATTGATCCTAAATAAATTTTAATTTAGAATAAAAATTAAAATTTTTAATCTATTACTGTAAGTATCATAATCTTTAGGTAAATTATTAACCGAATTTGGAGAGTTTCTTGCTTCACCAACAATTAATGATTCATAATCAGTAGATGGTTCACTCTTAACAATTTCTTTTTCGTTCTTAAATTACACTAAATTTACTTTCAGAAAAAAAAAATTTCAAAAATTTCAATAAAGCAAAAATCTCTGAACAAAATGATAAAAATTAAGATTTGACAAAAATTTTTCAAAATTGTTAAATTTTGCTAACTTTTTTTTGTTTGTAAAATTTTAGAAATTAAAGTCCTTTTTTTTAAATTACAATCTATTAGAAAAAGAAAAAGAGACATTAAGCGAAGATAATTAGGGTAGAGATTGGCTTTTAAACATTAAATTAATCTCTTTTCTAAAAAAGTTTTTTAGAAAAAAAGAGAAAATAAATTTTGTATGATGATTTCTAAAGTCTTCTAATTATAAAAAGTAATTGGAATTTTGTTTATAACATTTTGTTTTTTTCTGACTAATATACTTAAAAAAAAGTCAAATAAATTTTGTATATTTTTTTAATTCAGGTATATTAGCCAGAACAGCGTAAAATGCTCCTGTTTTTCATCAAATGAAATCAAATTCATCAAAATGTTTCTTCTATTCGAAAACATTTTAGTCAAAAAAAGTGAATCAAATTTATTCATTTTTTTTCTTTTATTGGAAACAAGAAAATGCATATTTTACATGACAAATGACTGGTGAATTTTCTTTTAAACGAGACATTTTTTTGAGAAAACATCTCAAATAAAGGAAAATTTTTGACTCAAATACTAGCAAGTTTCTTCTATCTGTGGTTACTTGTGTTTGATGAAAAACACAAAATTCTTATAACTTTTTATTATTAGCAGACTTTGACTGTTGATGAAACTGTGTCTACGGATGACTTTGAAAATCAACAACTCTTCACATTATCTGAGAACGAACCGTAATTTGCATAATTTTGAGTTAAATTACAAGGATTTTTTGTTTTCTGTGGCCGAAAGCTTAATTGAATTCAAGGAAACTGAAACAAGAAGATCTAAAAGGTTCAAAAATAAATAATAAATAATCAAAAAAAGATAATAATTAAAATTTTTTAATTTTTTTAGTCTTTAGAACATGCTTTTAATTAAAATAACATAAAAATCTTAAAATAAATAGCTTGGTATTTGAAAGTTTTTGTCTATTTATTGTAGAATTCAAATTTTTTTCGGTTGAGGAGCTGTAAAGGCTCAAAGTCGACCTATTTTTAAAATACACAAAAACTCTTATTAGAATTAATTTTTTAGATTTTTTAACCAAAAATTTGAATTTTTAAGACAAAATTTTTTTAGGATATGATTTTTATTTAAATGTTATGGCTAATCTTCATTATGTAAAAAATAACATAAAAAAACCCTAAAAAATATATATTTTAAAAGCTTAACTGATAATAACTTTTCCGCGGAATCATGTTTTTTTTGAAAAATCACATACTGATGTATTTTTTAGTGTAAAATTCAAAAATGAATTATTTTTATCTATTACGGTTCGTTCTCAGGTATGAAAGGGTTAACTAGACCAACAACACTAGAGAAAATTCATATAAGACTAAAATTAGCCAAAATAAAAACAAAGTGCCCAATTTGTAATAAGATGTTTGAAGCAAAAATATAAATTAAAACACACATGAGAAGATGTTAAACAAAATACCATTCCATTTGATCATTTAATTCAATTAAAAAAAAAGACATAGAACTGTAAATCACTGTGTGTATGTGATCAATTGTGTATTTTATATCTATTCAATAAACTAAAATGAACTTTTGAATTTAATTTTTAGATAAAATTTTTTAGATACTTAGCAAAAAAAATATCTTAAAAGTTTAATCTTTGAAAAATAATATAAACAAGTTGATTTTGCCGAGATTGATTAAGTAAATAAAATTAGAAAATAAAATACTCTTTTGGATATGATCTGATTGTTCTCTTCAGACTCAAAAAGAAAGCTGTTTTGAAGTAACTCGCTATTGGTTTTTTTATTCTTTGGTTTTGGCTTGTTTTGGTAACGATTTCTATTTGAATAATCTGGATCATTCTCGTCATCTGAATCACGATTTCGCCTCTTTTTTGAAATTTCCATAGACCGGCCATTCAAGCTTGTATCCGAGTCCGACTCAGTTATTGAATAGCGGCCTCTGCTCGTCAATTCATTTCTAGGTAGCACAGTAGAGCTTATAGTCGCATCCTTGTCTTTTTCGACCAGAGTTATCACTGCTGATTTTTGTGATGGCATTGGCCGAAGTTCTGGAATAACTCTGGTTGTTTGTTCCTAATTTTAGAAAAATAAATAAAAATTTTTTTTTTTGAAATCTTTTAATTTTTACTATTTCTTTAAAGTTTGTTTCTCGCACTTTTTGATATTCCATTTCTATGAAAACATCAAGTTTTTCTGCCACATCACAGCTTTGAGCATTTGTGTCAGTGTTATCTGCACAAGACCAATCATCTTTAAAATATTCTTCTTTGAATAACTCTGGATGAAAGCGAAGAATGCGCCATTTTAAGCATTTATCACATTGAAGGCATATTTTGCTTTCTTTAATTCTTTTTTTTCGGAAAGTTAGCTCATTTGAAGGTGGTTCTGGATTCATAGACGAGTAGCCTAAACTTTTCCAAAATTCTTTGGACAATGTAGAGTCTTTTAAGCTTTCGTAATAGAAGTCCATGTATTCACCCATGACGCGGATTAGCTCTTTTTGTTCTCCCATGTCCGTAAATGTTTGCTTATTGTGCGTAGGTCTGGACACTATATAAGGAACATTAACTATTCCAACAATTCCGCGATATTCTGTAAATTTTCTCTGATTTTTTGTATGTTCAAACATGATAATCAAACGACTGCTGTTATAAATAAACAAGCCGTCAGCATCTCTGTTGTGAATGTTCACTCCGAAAATGAGCTGTAGTTCCTTGGGCTCTTTGACCTCTCTAATTCGTTTTTGCAAGAGCTTTTCTTTTTGTGCCACATCTCTCTCTGCATTTTCTTTGTTTCGACGAAGTTTTGTTCTCACTATGTAATAATCAGGAGGCTGATTATTTTCATATCTGTTTGTATAGTCTCTAATTAATTATTTTCATTAGAAAAAAAAAAAATTTATTGATTTAATTTATCTTACGCAACAGCAGAAGCGGCTTCTCTTAATTCATTTTTAGCTTTTTGAATAAAATAATTTTATTAGATAACTATTAATAATTTTTTTTTATTTTTAAAAATTTAATTAATTTTTTTTTTTAACACTAGAAAGCCCGGCTGATTTTTCATTAAAATTTCAAATAAAGTTATCAAGATAAATTAAACATTTTCTTTTAAAATTTATTCATTTTCTAAAAAATTACAATCAAAATTTTTAGATAATAAAAACCGTTTTTTAGAATTTTATTTATATGTGGTAAAAATAAAGTTTTAATTTTTCAAAAAGGGGTCTAAAAAACCCCTCGGGCGTTCTAGTGTTAACCCTATTCTATCCTAGTGGATAATGGAGCTCATCTTCTTTTCAAGTACCTTTTTGAGCAACAGCTCCGATCTGACACAGAGGCTACTGCATGAGTTGATCATCTACACTGCAAAATTTTATTAATCATAGTTCATGAATAATTTTTAGAAATTTAAGAAAATCAAGATATAAACTACATGGCAGATAAATTTACAATGAAAGTATTCAGAAATTACAAGCTTTTATTAACATTATACTTTAAATCTTTCTCTAAAAAGTAAAGACTTTTAAATGCAACCTTTTTTTTTTAATTCAAATTCAAACTAATACAATAACACAAATTATAAGATTAGTTGATAAAAAAACAATGAAAATTTATTATTTTATCATTATTTTTTTTGATTTTTTAATAGATTTCTAATGGTAAAAGTAATAAAAATGATATGCGACCTTTAATGTATTTAGACACCCCAATAAATAATCTATAGCAGATCAAATACAGATGTTTTTTTTTATAGGAAAATTATTTAGCATCTTGTCAATTCTCTTTTTTTTTAAATTTAAGATTTCTTTTTATCCCGAAAATGAAAAGCAAAAAAATGTAATTGTAAATTTAGAAACAAAAAAACAAAAACAACAATGAGAGCATTTTTTGTCGCTAGATAGTTGTTTTTTTAATAGATAAAATCAAATAGAAGTAGATAAAAGTTTTTAATAGAATATTTTGATTTTTTCAAACATAGATAATTAAATAAAATGCCTTGAAAATAAAAAAACAAACAAACTAATTGACACTTAATTTAAAATTAAAATAACTTTTTTTCTAAGGATCTAAAAATCGCTCTGCAAGGATTTTATCACTAAAATTTTGTCTGTGCAAAAACTGCAATTTAGTTCTAATAATTTTCTAATACATATACTGTTTTGCACAATTGAAGAGTTTTTGCCTTTTCCTGAAATAAATAGTCACGTAAAATAAGTGAAAAATCAAAGAAAAATTACTTTATTACGATAAGTAAAAAAAGGCAAACAATTAATTGATCAATCGAGAATTTGTATAAACTTATAAACTTTGAGGAACGATATTTAGATCCTTAGGAAAAATGCTGTTTTAATTTAAAATTTTTGTTTTGATTTTCTTGTTTCAAAATTTGCAATTCCCAAAAAAAAATTGTTTTTTTGTTTAATTATTTTTTAGCAACCATTTTACTATTCGATTATAATTGAGAAAAAAAATTTTTTTTCTGAAATATTTAATAGAAATATTTAAATAAGAAATGAAAAATTGATTACCATAGTTGTTCGAATTAAATGTCATACCAGTAAATACTTAACACTGATTTAAAAAAAAAGCAATAACTTTTGTTAAATAAAAAAAAAGCGATGAATTATACACTTAGATTTAAAGCATAATTAAATTTCCATTTTAAAAGCGTGTTATAAAAGCTTTAACAGGCTTTGGTTTTGTGAAATGTGGTATTCATTACAAAAAAATTGAACAGAAATTAATGCTTAAAAAAGCTAATTTTATTTCTAAAGGCTTTCAAAAATTCTCTAGACGAAATTAATTTGCATCAATAGTTAAAGTCTGCTATGGGTATGCAAAATCTCTGTGAAATGCGCTACAGTCAAATTTTTCTAAATTTAAATTATGCTAAATGTGCTGAGATTTATCAGATTGTACTTATTAATAAAACTTTGAATGTTCCACCATGGTACAGTAATAGAACTTGGTTTTATTTTTTAAAAGCTTTATGTGCTTGACACAGAGATGATTGTAATATGCTGATAATACTAAAATTACACTCAGTTAAAACAAATTCTCTAATTTTTTTCAATGAAAGAGGCTTGAAAAGAAGCGTTCCGTACTGTAGAGGAACGCATGTTTCTTCCCTTGCCGAATCAAACCTTTGATCCTCTGCTTGTTAGATTAACAACACAAAATCTCATCTATATTGACTCTATTTTTAAAAAATACTTGAAATTAACTTTATATTTATTAGCTTTTAATTGCATTTCAATAAAAATGAATTTTTTATTTTTTTTTCAAAAAAAAAAGCCCAATTTAGAATAAATTCTGAAAGCTACTTTATTTACCTTTAGTTAGTTCCATTTCAGCAGCTTCTTTTTCTTGTTTGGCACGATTTTTAAATTTACTCGAGCTGTATTTGAGAAGTCTTGGCATGTACAATTCTCGTTCCAATAATTTTGTGTGCACTTTTTTGTTTTGTATATAAATTTTCATTCTAGGATTATAGTAAAGAATGGACAAATATGCTCTGAACGATTGATGTTCAAATTGAGAACTAAAAAAAATAAATTTTATTTTAAAACATTTTATAATTTCACACAAGCCAACATTCTATCAAATTCGACCTCTTGGTCTCTAATCAAAATATCCTCTTTGTTTGTCTCAAAGTCTAGTTCAGTTTGTTCGTCTCTAAGCCTGTACTTTAGATTGTAAATCATTACCAAAGTGCCAGATTTTTCAATTTTATCAAATTGAGATACTAAAGAATCAAAATTTTTAAACGGACTGTATTTAAACAATATTTGCAGTTCTTGATAATGCTAAAAAACAAATTTTTTCATTTAAAATAAAAAAAATTTATCTAAATTAACCTTTTCTCTAGCGAGAACTTCATCTTCTATTTCAAATATGGGCTGATTAGTCCGACAATCAAATGTTGGAATCGGAACAACAATCTAAATTTTGAAAATTTAAATTCTCCATATTTGATTGAATTTGGTTATTGAAAAAAAAAAATTTTAACCTCATCAATTCTTTCAGATCTTAAAAATGTTTCAGATATAAGCAATATGGTTCCTTGGTTGTCCTTTTTGGTGAATATTAATAGATCATTTCCTATTCTCATTGAACCTCTAAATTTAATTTAATAAAAACTGCTTTAAAATATTATTCTTCAATTTAAATTACGATTTTAATCCGTTGCCATATTGACCGATGTAGTTTTTGTCCGATGATCTTTTAAAAGACTTGCCAAAACGAATAATATCAGCAGTCTCAGCTAAAATTAGTTATTAATTTAAGCTTTTTCTTAGTTTATCATCTAATACCTGGACTCATTCCAGTTCCATCATCCAAAAAATTAAGAATATAATTTCCCCTAAAGCTTGTATTTCGATCGGTATAAATTCTTAAGTTGTTTGCTTCAGCATCTCGCGAGTTGTCCACTAATTCTGCAAGTGCACCAAATAGAAATTGATGTGTTGTGCTGTTGGTGTGCAAATAGTCCGTGTTCAAGTTGGCCCGATTCAAACTCACATATTTTTTACTCATTTTTTTTCTTGTTTTTACTATTTAGAAAAAAATATGTCTATTTAAATCTAATAAAATAAACAAACAAAGATAGAACATAAACTTTAAAAATTTTGAATTTGTTTATTAAGTCGTCTTAATTTTCAATTTAGCTTATGCTCTTTTTTTATGCTAACAAATAAAGAAATTTGAAAATTTTTAGAATGCATGTACAATTATCTTTAAAATAAAAATTAAAATATATTTTTTTTTATTTCTAGGATTGTATTTATTCCACTTGTTTTAAAGGACTTTAAATATTAGAAAATTTTAAATAAATATTTAGTTTTATGCGCATTTAATTAACCGAAATTGAAAATTTTTATTATGGCCCACGAAGGGCTTATGCAAAATTAGGGACAACTTGTTTTTTACTAAAAGATAGACCTCGGTCGGATGCTATTAGGAATTATCCAAAAACTTTCGAACACCGACCATTTTGTAAGGAATTTAATGGAACGCAAATTTGATTAATTTTGATGCAAAAAAATTCTTTTTTTTTTTAACTTTGATTAGAAACGGAAAATATTTTTTTGGGATAAGATAAAAAATTTTTTTTCCTTAAAAATCCTGATGGTTATAAATCTTACTTTTTTAATAAAAAAAGCAAAGAATAAACAATCTACCGTTTAAAAGAAGTTTGTAATTAACTAAATAGTGATTTTCAGTAAAATAGCGTGTATTTATTATTTATTTATTTGTAAATCTGTATCAAGTGATAACTCATTCAGAGAAAAATAAAAATAAAATAAAATCAAAATAAAATGACCAAAATTAAAGTTAAAAATAAAATAAGAATTTAAAAATATAGTTAAATAAATGAAGAGACAAAGGTTATTTCGGTTTAGTTTTCAGAGAAAAAAGAGTCTATGAAAAGGTAGCAATTACACAATGGAGTTGGATAGTTAACAAATCTAGATTCGTTAAGATTAATATTTCCTAGATTCGATTAGTGTAGAATAATTTTTTTTTAGTATTGCACTAATTACACGTTTGGTTCTATACATTATTATTTATTTATTTGTTTTCTGTACCGAGCTTGAGCTCCTTCAGAGTAAAGTAAAAAAAAATAAAATAGAGTTAATAGAATAAGATAAAATAAAAATAAAGTAAATCAGCTTAAAAAAAATAATTGTAAAGAAAGTTTAAATTTTTGGTTTTGTGAAATTTAATACAATTGAACAGAACAAAATGTTAAAAATTCTTAATTAACTTTTCTCTCATAAGTCAAAAGCAAGATCTGTAAATGCAACATCGTGCAACATTCAAAGTTGCACTAATATGAAAAATCTGAAAAAACTCTGCAAACTTAGTATAACTAAAATTTGAACAAATTTGACCATCGTGCATTTTGCAGAGCTTTTGCACATCATTTGCAGACTTTGACTTTAGGTGCAACTAAGTATGTTGCAGTTTGTTGCACTTATACATGATAGCTAGATGTAGGATCTTTTCTAATCTCTCTAAAAATGTAATTTTCATCCCTAAAAGTTAGCTTTCGAGGTCTTCCAGAACGGCTTCGATCAGAGACAGAACCAGTCTCTTCATATCGTTTTTTAGTGGAAGAGACACATTTTGGAGATACACCTAACAACTTGGCTATTTCGTTTTGCTT
>PJRA01000016.1:801053-814698 GCA_016987375.1 Brachionus koreanus
TTTTTTTCAACAGTTACTTGATTAATTGTTTTCAAAGTGATTAGGAAAACACTATTTTCAACATTAAGTTCATATGTTGCACTAGTTTCAAATGGTAATTTTATCAGTGAAAACAAATTTTTGCTAAAATTATAGACTATTTTATTCTTATATTCATTTGGAAGTTTGGTCTGCAAGACTTGGAACATTTTTCTCATCAATGTTTTATTTGAAATCAATTTATCTTGATCAGATTTAGCTGATTTTCTTTTCATTTCAACATCATATTGATAGACAGTAAATGAATTTTTCAAATCCAATCTATAATGGTTGGTCCTAAGCTTAATTGGCCGGCCTTCAGAACCTCGCATGGCTGGTTTTTTTGGAAATTCTTGTTTGATTATTTGAGAAGGTTTTTCTTCTTCTTCTTCTTCTTCATCTTTGCTTATCAAAACTGACTCTTTGATTGGCTCAGGCATTGGTGGAATTTGCTCAGCAACTGTTTGTTCAACTACTTTTTGGGGTTCGCTTACTGGTGCAGGTTTACCCCAAGCGGGTCTTGTAGGTGTTGAAGCACCTAATCTGGGAAAATCTTCTTCTAGTCCTGATGACGTTGCTGGTCTTTGGCCTCTTCCTGGTGGCGCCTGAGGCTGTCGCTGTGGTGTTCCTCTGCCCCGAGCAGATGGAGCTCCTCTTCCTCTTGTTTCATTTCCTCGGCCTCTTCCCCTTCCTCTGTTTGACCATGCGCCTTGATCTGACATCCTTCGACTTATTTAATTTTCTAAAACCAAATATAAAGCTTATCTAGTTTTCTATAAAAAGATGTTTTATTTATGGCTGACTGTCTAATTTTAGAAGAAAATATTTATGCATGTATATTTTATTTTATGTTTATAAATTTTCTAGGAATGAAAAAATTATAATGTAATTATAATCTTTAAAATAAAAAAAAAATAAAATTATTGCTAATATTTCTTTATTAAAAAAAAAGAAAAGAAAAGATTTAATGCTTACTTCCTTTTTTAACTTGAAACATATAATTTTATTCGTAATTTGATAAATATTGGATATTTTTTAGTCTCAAAAATTCAAAAATCCTGTAGAATTTTATTGTAGATTTTTCTCTAAACTAAACATTTATAAAAATTTTTTTTGAAACTTTGATAATTTGAAAAGAAAAAAAAATTTTAATCTTGAGTCTTGTTTTTATTTAATTAAAATTCTTTTTGGATAATTTAGAACAAAAAAATTTATAAACGAAACCAAATTTAAATACACAGCTTTTTTAGAAATGAAAATTAATAAAATTTTTAAAAAAAAATTTAATTTGACTTTTTCAACTCAAATAAATCAGTTTTTTTAGCGTTCAATGAATCGATTAAGTTTTTTTTCCAAACATTTTCAGGTACAAGCTTGGCCCATTCGGGAATGGCAGTCTCTGGCAATTTAAAATTAGACATTAGTGAGTTAATTTTTTGCGATTTGTTTTCATCAATTTCAATATTCTCACATTCTAGAGTATTTTTGAGCTCAAAAATGTCATGTTCCAGCAAATGTGAATTATCATAGCTAATTTGGTTCTTATCAGTATTGTTTGGTCCAGCTCTAGACGAAGCCAGTAGTTCAAAGTGAATATCCGGGTCTATTTCCGGCTCGCTGTCACTCTCAGATTCTTCATCGTCTTCATCCGATGGCTCAAAATTATCTGCACCGTTCAAATCTTGCGGAATTTCGTTATAATCATCTAGATTGTCTTCATTTGCCGGTATTTGTGCATCTTCAACTACTTCTTGGTCTATTTTTTCACCTTCTTTATCAATTGGAGGCACTGGTGACATTTTGAATTTTCTATAATTTTTTCTAAAATTTTTTAGAATAAAATCTTAGTCAAATAATTTAAATAATTTATGTGAATAAATTTTATTAAATAGATTCAAAATTGTCTTTGATTAAAAAGATGCTTAGAAAGGACTAATTTAATAAAATAATTAAAAAAAAAATAATTTCAATAATATTTATTTTCGATTTTTTAAAATTCAAAAATTGAGTCAAACTTAAAATTCAGACCAATTAGCAGTAACCATACTCGTTTGCATTTGATACTGTCTTGATATGAGCTCCGGTATAGAGTGAGAAAGCCAGTCTTTATAAAGCTTGTCATACCTTGCCTTGCATAATTTCAGCGGATTACCACGTCTTGAAAAAAAAAAATTAATTTTCTTCTTTCTTAAAATAGCAATTTTCAGATGTACCTCAATCCCTGATCAGTTTCGCCGTAGTCATCCAAATAGGGCGCTGGAAGAAAGCATCCCTTTACTTCCAAGTCAGACGAGTCGGAGTAATTCAAATTCAAAAGAAGCACTTGACACTCCGAAACCCTGAGGAAAACACCGGTTTTACCACCACAAGCATAAGCGTGAGCCGTACAATTTCCGACTCTTCTTTTAAATAAATCTTTTTGACAGCAATACATTTGACTACAAAGCAGCTCTCCGCACACTAAACAAATTATGTTGGCTGATTCAGCAGTCCGGTCCATAATGCTCGACTGTCTCGATGTACAGCTAAAAATATTAAATAAAATTAATTTAAAAAAAAAATTTTTTTTTGCTCATATTTTTAATAAGTACACATTGTTCGATGTGGACAGACTCATCAAATCAACAAAATCGTTTGGAAGCTCAATAAATTTGTTCAATTGTATGGGGTAGTCAATTTTTAGTCCTTTTCTTGGCTGAACTTTAGCTTCATTTGTCAACCAACTTTAAAAAAAAAAAAAACTCAATTTTTCTAAATTTAAAATGAAATTCTACATTACGATTCAACTAGTATTTTTATTGTTGATGATTTTATATCAAGTATTTCACTTAGATCCTCTTTGATGCCCAAAAAATTCATTATTATTTCAAAATTTCTTTCTAAATTATCTTTTATTATTTAGAAAATAAAAAATTAAAATAAAATTTTTTTTTTTTGTTAAAATAAAAATACTTTCGTTGTCCTCTATAGTGATCGAAGGACTGTTTTCGGTTAAATTAGAAAAAAACAATGCTGAACATCTCAAAAAAGGCATGAGAGAATATTTAAGTGTTAGATAAATTTCTGATGGGCTTTTTAGCAAATCTTGTTGTTCATTGTGTGATTTGAGGCCTTTGTCGGCGCAAAAGTTCAACAGAAATTTATAAAATTCAAAAATTTTATTGCTTTGCTCTTGATTAGTTTCTTTGCAAGTGGAGTAAAAGTTTTTGTATGAAATTTTGGCAAGTAATATTTGGACAGAATGAGCAATGAGAATGAGCTTAAAAATGTTCAAATCGTTGATGCCGCCATAAACAACTGAGCTTAAATCTGGTGAATCATTGTACAGATTAGGCATTGATAAACATAGATAAACCAGCATATGAAACATGTCAAGTTCCATTAAATTTTTTAGCTCGAAAAATGCAGTCTTGTACGGCATACATGTTGCTAATAGTCTAAGACAACTTTTGCGCACTGACTCTGTATTTTTCAAGACTCCATAGACAGCTGCTTGCTTGACCAAGTTGGATAAAAGATCCGTTTGTTTGAATGTTAAGCTGCCAAATAGCGATTTAGATTCAGTTCTTAACAATTGTTCTATAAAAGTGATAAAAAGAAATTTTTTAAAATTTTTTCATTTAGCGTACCTGTCACTTGAATAGTGTAGGCACAATTTGTCCAAATGCTGATGGGCATTCGAGAGTCGTCATCATGTGGCAAGGTTGTGTAACCAAATGTAAATGTTGCGCGCGTAAAATTTTCGACAATGTTCAAAGTTTCACTTATCAATTTTGGCTCTTGTTGTTCTGTTATTGTTGCCACTGAAGGTAATAGACTTTGTGCATATTCACTCTCAAACAAGAGCCGGAAATTGCTAGCAACTGCATCTCTCATTAGTTTTGTTATGGTCGATAATGGACATGGATTGATTATAAATACATCTTAAAAAAAATTTAAGTTTAATTCTTAATTTTTTTCTGACGTAAAATTTAAAAAATTGATAATAAAAAAATTTTTTAATTTTGAATTTAAAGCCCATTTCTTTGCAAATAGAACAGCAGGATACTGGAATAAACTTGATACAGAGACAAGAAGCATAATTAACACTTATTTATTCAAAAATAGAATTGATAAGATTATGGATTTATTTTTCTAAACGAAAAGCAAATAGGATAAAATGGATGAAGCTGTTAAAGCAGGGCGTCTACTGTCGCTTTTGCTGGTTAGATTTATTCCTACAGCATTCCACTTCTACTACCAAGATGTTCATACTTTTATAGAAAGGGTACCATTGTCTCAATTTAAAGAACTTTTAGAGATTATATTATATTCGATTTTCCACTAATAAGTAAAGTTAAAAAAAATTTTCTGAATTTTGAAAAATTCCCGAAAAATACTATGATACGCTTTAAGGTTTCAAGGCTTTAGTCAGGAAAGAAAAAAGGCTCAAGATTGGCATATAATTCAAAATAATCAATTTATTTTTTATTTTATTTTTATTTTTTGGTGCTAATTATATTATTGCTAAAATTTTATAGTAAATCTTAATTTTTATATGAGTAAAGAAATTTTTTTGATATCATAAAAAATTAATAAATAAAATTAGCATGCCGATTTTAAACTACAAGATTAAAGTTATAGCTAATGTTAAAGTTAAAAGAACAAACTTTCAATTAATATAACGGGTGAGTCATAATGTTTTGCAAAATATTCAAATCAAGATTTTAATATGATCAGAAAATCGGACAAGGCTGAAATTTTACAAACTTATAAATAATTTATCAATGTACTTTTTTTTAAGTATGGTACTGGATTAGTGCATTACTTGAACGCTCTAGGCCTTCAGGCGCACCTGTTCCCCTTTGAAGGGACTGTCCCCTGACTTGATTTTTTATTTTTTATTTTTTTCATTAAAAATATAATTTATGAATAATTTAGCTATCTAAAACGCTACAGATCATAATTTTCTGATTATCAATACTTAAAATAATGTCAAAATACTACAAAAAATGCACTTTTTTTGCCATGCTTGAAGCAAAAGGAAAAAACGAATATTGACTTATAGCTAACGATAGGAGTATTCGATTTTCACCAAAATTTGTACCAATATTTATTTATCTAAGATCAATATTCTCTAAAGAATTTGAGCCGATTAGACTAACTAAAATGTTTTAAGGCTAAAAAATGACCTTAAAAAAGTATATTATGGTCAACCCCTAACAACTAGAGGTATCCTTCATTAATTTTTTTGGCTTAGGTATTTTTTTAAAGATTAATAATTAAACTTTCTTAAAATCTATAAAACACAAGTAATGCATTACTTGATTTAAAAAAAAAACTAATATTCCTTAAACATATATTATCAAATTTAAAATTAGATTTAAGCATATTTTTTAAATTTATAAAATAAATTTCAATCATAACTTTTTTCATTTAAAATGGCTAAACCGAATACTCTTCGACAACTTGCTATTGCTCATTATTTAAAGGGGAAATCCGTCAAGCAGATAACTGATATTTTAGATGGTCAAGCTGCACAAAGAACTGTTTATTACTGGATTGATCAGTATAAAAAGTTTAAAAAGAATTCTCATTCAACTTCTTCTAGTAGAAAGGTCGCTATTACAACAAGAAAAATAAAATACGAGTTAAGAGGCTTTTATCTAATAAATTAAATAATTTTTCATCACTGAACATTTTTATAAACAAGAATTCTACAGATTAACTAGTCTAAACACACTAGAGAAAAATCAAGTTAAAATAGCGAAAAACAAAACAGAATGTCCAATTTGCTATGTTCAGAACACATGAGAAGATGTAAAAAAACACTAAATACCATCATAAAAGACTTGAATTAAAGCCTTTTATTTCTCTTATTCATTTAATCATTTAATTCAATTAAAAAAAAAATATACATAAAGTAATTCACAGACATAGTACTGTAAACAGGCAAAGTAAAATTGAAATTTTTGATCAAATTTCATTTTTCAAATATGATCAAAATATTTTAAATGCGAAATTAAATTTCATCGCAGATTTTTTGATTTTTGAAAAATTTCAAAGCCTTATTACCAAATTTTTGAAAAAGGATTGTTGATTTATGCATTGATATTTAATTGCGCATTTAAAATGTTTTCATCATAAACAAAAAATGATATTTGATCAAAAATTTTACTTTGCCCTGTAAACAATGTCGTATGTCATCAATTGTGACATTAATATTTATTCAAATAAACAAGACTAAGCTAATATTTTATTCTATTCAAAATTTTATTATTTATAGCAGCATTGCTTTTACAAATTGAACTAATTTTCTTCCCTTTTGAAAGATTAAAATTTACTAAAATGAAATTTTTTTAGATAATTACTTAAAACATAATGCAATATGTTAAGCTAAACTTTTTTGTTGTCTAAATCATATTTTTCAATTAGAAAAAAGACAAAAATTAAAACATTAATGAGATTGATTTTGAATATTGATTTGATTGTGGTTGATTTGAAAAAATAAGTCGAACATTTTCGTCAACTAAGTATTGGTAAGGCTCAAAAAGCTAGACTTGACAACACTAAAGAAAAGAAGAGAGAGAGGTGACTTAATTGAGTGCTAATCATAGCAAGCAGAAGCTTGTTCTAAAATTTACTTGTTATCATAGCTTAATACTATTATTTTTTAAAAGGGGAAAAAAGTGCAACTTAGCTTGATACATTTTGTTGCAGTATTTTTTATTTAAGTAATTTTTTTACCCTAAGAAAAAGTAAAATTATTTAAAATTCGCAATTGAAAATTTAAATAAAATTAAATTTCATGATAATTAAAATTATTTCTAAATTAGAAAGTCATAACTAAATAAATTAAATTTTTATGCTTAATATGAGCAATTGTTCAATTGAATAGGTAATATAAGATTAACAAAAATAAAACTTTAAAGATTTTAAAACTTGCGAAATGCTAATATTTAAATTTAGCACCGAACCAAAAAAACAAATTAAACTACCTTTATCCTCATGAAGCTCTTTTTTGACAGAATTTTCCAATGTTTTTTCAAGACCATCTATCCAATCTTCAAAAGCAATTTGGATAAATTTTGAATCGGTTGGTAAACTTGGCTGGGAAAGAGCATTCAAATCAGGATAGATAGGCAAAACAGTATTTCCAATTGTTTCACACAATGGACATATGTATTCATTACGCTTGAAATCAAATGATAAAAATCTAGCATTGCGTCTGCTCTCAATTTGGCGCACAGTGTCTACATATCTAAAAATAAATTAAAATAAATTTTTTAATAAAATAAAATTTTAAAGTTTAATTAAAATAAAAAAGTACTTTTGCCAGCAATTTGCATGCATTATATGTCCACAACTTGTAGACATGATGCCCCATGGAAGAGTGTTTTTCATAAAAAGTGAATCGAATTTTTCGAAATCTTCTATTTTCTCAATCCGATTTTTGGACAAAACTTTGGACCTTGTTTCTAATTTTAAAACAAATATCAAAATTAATATTTGAAATTTTTACATTTGAACATAGCAGCATAAGACCATGGCTGATTTTTTCAAGTTTATTTCTTCTTCTTCTTGGCAAAGAATACACCGGCTTATTTTAGTTGTTGTTGCTGTTGATGTAAATTTATTTCGCTCAGGTCCAATGCACACAACTTTTTCAAAATCCTCATTAGATTCAATCATTTCCTGATCAACTTTTTTCATTTCTGACGCTACACTGGTAACTTTGGTCTCTTCGTAAAAGCTCTTATGACTTTCAATAAATTTTTTCGACTGCAAATTTAATTGAGCCAATATTTTAGCTCGCCTTTTTTCGGCTATTTCATTTTTACGCTTCTCATTGAGAGCTTTTTCTTCATCTAGCTTGGATGTGCCCTCACATACTTGCTGAATTTTTTGCTGATCTATTTTATGCTTAAGTTTCAACAACTTGAGTGCATAGTCATTTATCCAAATGGCCATATACTTAAACGATTCATTATTTGGCATTTTTATCAAATCCTCAAGCAGTTTGACCAAATTGTCTTCGGTTTTAAACGATTTAATAGAAAAAATATTCGATTTTTTCTTATTAAGAACACTTTTTTCCAAAAATTTAAACAAATATGTCTGGCTGCTTTCCAAACTTTGAATGTTTTTGTCGACATCATCCTGCTCTTCATACAAAGCCAGACCAACTAAATGCAAAAGCCTTTGTAATTGTCCGTATGTGCACATTTTCGATTGATTTATTTGGCGTCTAATTAGGCAAAAGACTATTTTGACAAACACATCACAATCTAGTAAATGATTTATGTTCGAGTAAAGGTCCGTCAAAGGGGGAAGACGTGGCGGTTTAAAAAATTTTTCATGCTCTGTTTTTTTTTTACTTAATTGGTATTCTTCGGACTATAAAAAAAATTAAAAAATATTTTTCAAATATATTTAAAAATAAAATTTGCTAGGTATATAAAAAGGCAAGAGCTTTTAATTAAAAAAAAATATTCTCTATTTTTTTTTCATTTTCTATTTGACTTGATATTTTAGTTTTTTTTTAATTTGATTTTTATTTTATATTTTATTCTGATGGAGTCTTAGCTCGGTACAGAAAAAAATAAGTAATAACAATAAATACAATCAAGAGATGGATTTATTTACTATTTATATCTGATATTTCTCATTCCATCAGTCAAATCTTGTCTTTTTTGCTATCAAACTCGACCCAAAACTAACTTACAAAGGTCATATTCAAGACTTCATGAAAAAACATGTACCAAAAGTGTTTTTTTTTAAATCAATTGTGGTATTTTATTTAAAAAATTTGTTTAATAGATTTAAATGGACCTTAAAAAATTAAACTTTAGTCATTTAATATATGGTACCTTAACAGAGAGATTGTAAAATGGTTAAATGCACTTAGTCCTTGTTTTTTAAAAGAGTTTACATGCAAGAATTGTTGTAGCTGTTAGATCAAAAGTCCATTGAAAGTATACCCACAATTTATAGTTGAAAGGAGAAAAAATAAAGAGAAGAATATCTAAATAAGAAAAAAAAGGCATTTATAAATTATTTTGGGAGCGATTCAATTCAAAATGCTTCATTTTAGCAAACTTTTACTAGGACAGGTAATTGATTAGCAAGTATTAAAATAGCAGCAATAAAATTTATTTTTATTTATTTGTATTATCTGTGCCGAGCTAAAGCTACTTCAGATTAAAATAAAATGAAATAAAAAAATTTAAAGTAAATTAAAATATAGAATAAAAAACAGTTAAAATAGACAAATAGTTAGTAATAACAGGTGTAAAATTTTTAATTATTGAACAGTTCAGGAAAGAAAGAAGTAATAGTTATATAGCAATTACACAATGGAGTCGGGTATCACAATTGATTCAAAACCCGCTTTAAATTCATCTTATACTCATTTTTTGTTTGACAATATTTCTATTAAGTTTAACCGTGAACTACAACGCTGCTTTATTTCATCAATCATTGGGGTAAAAGTTAATTTTGAATCAAATTTATCCCTAAGAACCTGATTTCATTTTTACTCTCAATTTTATTTTGATATATCTTGAAGTTAAAGTCAGTAATTTAGCTAATTACACCATGTACAGACGAGATAGAAATGAATCGGATTTGCAAGCAGGTGGTGGAGTAGTTATCTATGTCAGAAATGATTTAATATCTTATGAAGTGGACTGTTTTTCATCAAAACCAGAGCAAGTTTGGTGTCAGGTGCATTTAGGTAATTACAAACTTCTAGTAGGATGTGTTTATCGTCCACCACTAACACAAGATCGCAATAACAGTATCAGAGAGCAAACACTCGATATCAATAATACAATTAAGTTAGCAAAATTGCTAATTGACCGAAAATTGTTTTCAAATTTGCTTTTGTTTGGTGAATTTAATTTTCCCGCAATCAAATGGGAAGTTGATGGCGGAACGGTGTTGGTGAGTGGATGCAAGGCAAGTGAAAAGTTTTTAGAAGTACTAAATGATTGATCAGTTTGTTATTGAACCTACTTTCGGCGATAATGTTCTTGATCTGGTCATTACTGATGATCCGGATATCATTTATAATATTGACATTATTCCACCAATTGGGTTCACTAAAAAAATGAGGCTCCATTCTAGTTTGATATTCGGAATAATTATAAACGATGGAGTCAAAACTAACACAAAAATGATTAGAAGATTAAATTATAGGAAAGGCAACTATGTGGGAATTCGAGATGATTTTAGCTTAGTCGACTGGTATGAGCTACTAAACAGAAGAAATGCAGAAACATGTTGTGAGCTGTTTCAAGACAAGTACAATGAGATAATACTAAGGAATATAACTGAGAAAAGAATGTTGGTAGATGGAGTGAAAAAAAATCCTATTTGGTTCAACCGAGATATTAAATAAGCATGTCAACTTAAATTCAGGGCTTTTGCCAAATATAGGGGAGCTTCTACAGCGAACAAACAAGAGCTAAAATCTAAATTCAACAAGCAAGCTAGAAAAGTAAAAGCGCTGGTCAAGTTAGCTAATAGGCTCTTTGAATCCAGAATAAGTGAAAAGTTTTCATAATATTCAATTTTTTATTAGAAATTTTCTAACGAATAACACTTTTGAATCTTTTTTTTTTGTTAAAAACCTTTGGGCTTTAATCTTTTTTTTAAGAAGCTTGATTTTATAGTGAAAAGAAAGCAATTTTATTGTCTTTCTATGTTTTATACACTAAGTATAAATATAAGATCATCAAATTGATTAAACATATGTATCCTGTTACTCCTTATTTCATTTCAAATTCATTTTATGATTTTCCTTATTAATTATACTTACTATTTTTTATTTTTTATTTTTAATTTTATTTTGATTATAAATTTTTTATTTCTTAATATGAAGGAGCATTAGCTCGGTACAGAATTCAAATAAATAAATTGATTAATCAAATCGTTATCAGACAAATTTAGATTTTTTAATAAGTGATGATTCTTTATTTCAATTAAATAAACTGCTAAAAAAATTGCTCTGTTTGCAGATGATCTTTGTATATGGATCACAAGAACCTCTAAAAAAGAAATCTGAGCGTGTCCTTCAATATGCAATAGACAAAATCGTAGAGTTTTGCAAAAAATGGGACTTCAAAGTAAATAAAACAAAAACATGCCACACTACTTTCACAAGAGCTGGTGCTAGAAAAAACTACGAAAGAAAATACAAGCTAAATGTTAAAATTGAACAAGAAGAGGTACCACTTGAGCAAAATCTAACCTTTTTAGGTATCAAACTGGATCCAAAACTAGCCTACACAGCACATCTACAAGACGCCATTAAGAAACAGATGTCAAAAATGAATATAATTTGTAAAATTAAAAGCTTTAAATGGAGTTCATTCCTAAGAATCAATTTAACCGTCTATAAAACTCTAATCGGCTCGCTTTTTGACTATTGTTTCATTATTTTGAATTCGGGGACAGAAAAAATAAAGCTTAAACTACAAAAAATGCAAAACAGGATTCTGAGAATTAAGGCACTACGCCGTTCGAAGCTGCCAAATTAATACAGAGCCATTTTTTGGTATACATTAAAAAATTTTGGTAACAAACTTAAATGAACCAGTGTTAGAAGTCTGCTAGAATGACCCAAAAAATTTAACATAGAAATGTTATTTACACAGAATGGATAACTGAAAAATTGATTTTGATTTTAAGAATTAAGATAATAAAATATCATAAAACTAAAATTGAATTTTTAATTTGTTTCCGAAAGGGAAGCAACCAGTTTCAGCCGGTGAAATTAATTTTTTTTTTCAAGACTAAAATCAAAAAATTCAAACCTTTGACTTTTCAGAGCGTGTATAGTGGTAAAAATAAGGACTATAGTAGGCTTGATATTCTTCTTTAAGTTCATAGACAACCTTTGAGTTTAATGATGATCTAGAAAGAAGAAAAAAAGATTGTTTAATTTAAATAAGTAAGTCAATTATGTTTACTTAAAATTAGCTATTCTAGCCAAAACATTTTCGAGCTCATTGGTAAATTTTTCGTTATCAGGAAAAATACTTTTGACAAGGTCCGAATGAGCCATAGGTGAAATGCACAATTGGTGAATTACTTCTCGTTCGAGACGTTTGCTAGGCTCGATTTGACTCATAAAAGGACTAAATCGTTCACTAAAAATATAAATAAATAACTCTAAAAATTCTTGACTCATTGATGTCAGATAGTCTAATTTTTGATCATCGGTCAGCTTATCACCTTTGGCTAACTCAAAATTTTCACTTAAAAAAAAATTTTTTTTTAAATAAAAGTTTAAATTTTTCTCTTTATAAAATATCTATATAAAAATTATTGATTTACTTTGTTAAAAAATCATATATGCCGTAATGATGCAATAAATTGATTAAAAATTCATTTGGATTTAGCAAAGAGGCACCCATCTGAAGACACTGGATGTCTCTGTCAAACATTTCATGTCTACATTTAATATTCGAATAAAAATAAACTTGACTTAGTAGAGAAAAACCGTTTCGTTTCCAGAAACCAGCATTTGTTTGTCCGACTAAAATCAATGCCCTTAACGAAGGTTCTATCAGATTAAGTGCTTTTGGTTGTGAAGCTGGCTTATTGGACTCTAGCTTTTCCCATAAAATTTTTAAATTTAGATTAAACATTGCCATTCGTGAGAAAATAGCAGCTAGCATTCGGCTCAGTGGTGCATGAATGCTAACCTCTTCACGTATCACTTGATAGTCTATATACTCGTAGGTGTTATCATTGAATTTTACTGTATTGTATTTGTATGAAAACAATTTTTCATTTGATTCAATTTGTATCAAAACAGATAACAAATGTTCCATTGATTGTTCGTAAACTTTCTGATCACTTGAACACCACTCGATCAGGCTTGAAATGGATTTTTGTAGCTTTATTACCAAATTAAAACTAGTCTCCCATTCTGGCTCATATTCTATGTGTTGTTGTATGTATCTCTTTAGGGTATCCATCCCCTTGATTTCAAAAAAATTAGTTTAATTATTCAAAAACCGTTTTTTTTTTAAATTATCTTATTATTTATTTGAATTTTATTAACTATTGAAATTTTAAATTCAAATCAAGAGAATAAAGATCAGAACAAAAAAATCATTATAAAAATGATCTATTAATTGGAAAAATAAAATCTAAAATTTAGTGTTAAAATTTGATGATAAAAATTGTGAATGATAGTTAATTTCCTTTGATATTTTGCATCTAACTTGAACAAGTGTACAAAAAATTAGTTTCTAAATAGAGGAAAGAAAGTGAAATATATTTTAGATAATAGTTACAAATAATTTATTTGTTTATTTATTAATTTGTACCGAACTAAAGTTCCTAAAGAAATTTAAATATTTTGTACCGAATGAGTCATAATATTTTGCAAAATTTTCAAACCTAGATTAAAATATGAACTTATTACAACATTCTTCTTGTATATTTTTTTTATGTTGGGTTCTGGGTTGTGCATGCAAGTAGCGCTCAAGGCCCTGAGGCTTACCTGGTACCTTTTGGTTAAAGTAAATAAATAAATAAATTTATAAAAAATATAGAAATTTAAGCATTCTCAAACCCAAAAATTATATTCTATTAAATTATAGTAAATTTTTATATTTTCTATAAATTTCAA
>PJRA01000016.1:822004-837913 GCA_016987375.1 Brachionus koreanus
TTATAGCTAATTTTTAGTAGTTTATAAATAAATATATATATGATCCCCTGATCATTTGCATGATCGGGCAAGTTAACTTAACTTTTGTCCATTTACTTATGCATCACCCGTTAGTATCAAATTTAAAAAACTACCTAAAATGGAGATTCTCACAAGCTAAATGGGAGTTAAAGGGGCTCAAAAAATTGGTCTTAATCAATGCAGTATAAGAATTAGCAGTAGAAAAATAAAATACAGTTTTTGACAAAGGCAAACCTAAGCAAAATTAGTCAATGTGAAATCTTACAGTACAAAAATTACAGTAAAACAAGGAAAAACTATATAATTTTTTCTTCTAGTTGGCCATAAATGGTTCTGTAAATAGTACAGTGTTGCACAAATTTGTACAAACAAATTCTAAGCTTTGCAAAAACTGTGCAATTTAGTGCAAATTTTATTTAATCTATAAAATATTATTTAATCATTAAAAAAAAACGTATAGTTAATGAAGTGCATTTAACAGAAAAATGAAGAGTATTTGCAGAATTTAGAATTCGTTTGTACAAATTTGTACAACACTGTACTGTTTACAGAACCATTTATGGCCAACTAGAAAAAAAAATTATATAGTTTTTCCAATTGTACTGTAATTTTTGTACTAAGATTTCACATTGACTAATTTTGCTTTTTGTACTGTAATTTTTGTACTAAGATTTCACGTTGCCCAAAATAAAAAAGTTTATTAAGTGATAAATAATGCTTCAAAACAACATTTTTTTTCATTTTAAATTTTCTTTTTAGCTAAAATATGAATTAAAATATCTTATTTTTATTTTAACACTGTATAGGATACAGAAAAAGAGCAACTTTGTATTCAATTTAATTCGATATCGATTTTAATAACCTAATAAATTAAAATGACAATTTTTTGCCATTTAATAGCATATTAAATAACATAACTATTTAAATAATGATCATGTTCAAAGAAAATTATTTTAAAAATTTTTTAAAAATCATTTTTAATTAAAAAATTTATTAAAATGAGATTTTTAATTGACGTTAAAATTGAACTGTTAACATAAATTTAAAACTGAAAATTCGAATTATTTAACGAAATATTTGGTTTAGATTTAGATTGAATAGTAAAAGAGCGACTCATTTTTTAAAAATCAAAATTGAGGCAAAATTTAATTTTTTTTTCTATTTTAAAAAGAATTTTCAGTCCACCTCTCCAATCTGCACATTTGCACCATATTGATTCTAATTTTCCCTTTTAGGTTTTAAATTCTAAACAATCAATTTCTAGAAAACAAAAATAAATAATTTTTTTTTTATTATAGCTCTAAAAAAATCAAATTAAATTTAAGAAACTAAAAATTAAAAATATATTAAAGACCGACGAAAAACTAATAGTCGAATAAACAAAAAAATTATAAGCTATTTCTATTTTATAGTTATTTTTAATAACATCTTTAATACATGAATTTGTAGCACTTTTTTTCAAATTTAAAAATTTCCTAACACCAAAATAAAATAGTTTTTTGCATAAAAACCTAATCAAAACTAGTAAAACAAGTCCAAGAGAAGTTCTCACCAGCACCAAGCCTAGTAGAGAGTAGTCATCAACTGTTCTATTATTGAAATTGATTTTTCCTATGTTCTCGATTTGAAACGCTGCTTTACAAGTCATTCCAAACGATAGTCCAGTACCAACTCCCATTATTAAAAAAGTGTCGGCTCTTGCCGAGCTCCACCGTCTTTTGTTCGGATAGACAAAACAAACTAGGAGAAAAAGCGATGAAAAAATAGTTCCACCAAAAAAATTGTCATGAATTAAATTATATATTAAACTTGAATAGGAAATAAAAATTTTATTAATAACATAAGCCAATACTAGGCCGCCCAGTATGTCCAAATATGTGTGCATACCGAGATAAATTCTGGACAAACAGACCAGAAAAATGAGAACGTAAGATAGGAGAGTAATAATCAAACGCAGTGTGCTTGTTTCCTCTTGGGGTAGAGTTTTGAATACAAATGTCAACAAGGTCCATGAAATTGTAAACACTGCCATTGCATGTGTGGAGGGAAAGCCAAATTCGTGCAGATATCTGTCTTCGATTTTGACAACTGGAGGCGAACTTGGCCTCGGCATCTCGAGGATGTCTTTTAGAGCTTGGCCTATGTACATCGATATGGCCCATGCCATACATGTCAATATCATTATCTTATCATCATAATTCCATGTAACAAACGGAAGAAATGATATATAGAAAACTTCATTGCCTATGTTTGTTATGAACAAAAAAAACCAATAAAAAAAGCTATTTCCTACCGAATATAAACACTTTGTGTTGTCTAAATGATTCACTGATTTGACGTGTTTCAAGCTTGTTGATTTTAATTTGTCTTCTTGATTCCATTTTTCGTCCGAGATCACGTCTACTAGTCTCAAGCTAAAGTAGTTTTGGGTTTTTGTGACTAAAGAGGGATCGTTTAAAAATTTGACTACACTGACCATTTTCTGCATTTTCACAATTGTAAAATAATCCTTAATAAATTATTAACAAAAAAAAAAGAAAAAAAAAAACTAGCTTGTTTCTATAACAAAAATTAGCATTAGAAGTCTGATTTTGAATTGCAACAAAAATATCGTAAAATAATTAATTATAAGTGAGTTCTAAAGTCCATGAATAATAGACTCATATTTGCGTTTAGGCTTGCGTGAATAATTTCAATTTCAAATTAGGCTTTAACCAATTTTTTTATTTTTTTATGAATTTTAAATTTTTAATTTAGTAAGCTTATATAGTGAATCGATAAATAAATATATAATAAAATTTATTTTCAATAAACTTTGAATAAAATAAACTAAAAAAAATTCTTGTCATTTTTTTACTAGATTTTTGTGACCCAAATTTAGAGGGAGAAAATTTTTTTTTTATTTTTTTATTTATGAATTAAAAACACAAAGTAAAAATATGTTGTAAATAATCAGAGCTTAAAGATTTTATGGTTTTGAGCTCATTTTTTATAATGTTTAAAGACAAAAGATAAATATTATAAACCTTTTCTTTCTTGATAAATGACATAGTGAGTTTTGGAGCAAAAAACAAAAATTTTAAATTAAAATTTAGCTTTGTTTCTTTTGGTCAAATAATCGTTATTCCAAATGTGCTTGTATTACCCAAATTTGATTAATGTAAAATGTATGCAAGTCTAAAAAATATCTTTGAAATGTAAGAAAAGTGAATGCTGGTGGATGTGTGTATCTCACAAAAAAGTCTGAACACCTTCTAAACTGGAAGTTTGTGGAGATTCTGAGGATATATAAAATATATAAACACCTGAGACGTTGTCGATTGCTAACCTATTCAAAAGAACAAAATCAGAGTCATTAAGTCAATGCATTAAGATTGCGATGGCTTGGACATGTATTTAGAATGAAAGAAAAAAGGACACCAAAAAAAGCCTTTCAGTGAAAATCCCAAGGGTGATGTAAGGTTGGAAGACCAGAAGTAACATGGAAGACAATTAACAATAACAATAATTCAATTTTAAGAAAATTAACTATTTTGATAAAAATTTAATCCTTTTTTTTCAACTTTTATTTACACAAATTTAACTCCTTTTTCTTTTTTAACATTGCCAGAATATGGCGTTAATTGAATTAAATAAATGAATAAAAAATTAGAAAACAGCTTAGAATCAAAACGAGCTTGTGATTTTTTGATGCGACCTGAACATTGTAGCCTCTATTAGTTGATTTTTCCATTTAAGATTTGTATTGAAAATAACTCCGAGATCTCTTTGGGTTTCTGACGTTGATAATTGTTGATAAATTTGATAGATAAAAGATGTGAGAAGAAAAAAAAATTTTTTACCTTTTTTTAAAAAAAATTTTTTAAATTTTTTTCTCTCTATCAAACTAATTTTATTTATGTCATTTGATTAGATATTTTAAACAAAAATTTTTCACTTGAAAAAAAAAAGAAAATGAATAAAATTGTTTTTAAAATGTTTTATTAAAAAAAAAAATTGTCATTTAATTTTAGTATTATTATTTTGTTTCATCAATAAAAAATTGTTAAAAATAAAATTTTTGCTTTTATTCTAAATGATTTGATTGTTTTTTTTAATCATCATCAAGCATTATGCCTCTGGACTTCTTGTTACGCAAGACCATCGTTTTAAGCATGCATGTGTGATTTATTTTTAAATAGATAATTTCTAACAAAATTACTAAAAAAACTTGGGTATTTAGTAGACTTTTTTTAATAATTTCAAAACCCGGATTTGAAAATATACAATTATATAAATTAAATTAATTATTTATGATCGATCTTCGATTATTCATTGAGCGCATATTCAAAGAAATCGATCTCTTCAAATAAATGCTAAAAATAAATTATAAGTTTGTTAGTTTAAAAGTGTTTTTGTTTGCAAAGGACCCGGCCCAGGGCGTCTCAAAGGCCAGGATCAAGAGCTCTAACATAAATGGGTTGAAAACACCGGATTTTAGTCTTGGTTCATCAAACAGCCGGGCCTCGTTTCGGACAATAAACAACATTCAGCCCACGAGCCGAGCTGTTCGTAACAAATAACAAATCTTAAAAATTAAATTCAAGAATGATTTTCTAAAAAAATCTAGATGTAAAAACATTTTAAAAATTTGACTCCTGAAAAAACGAGTCGCACTGTTTTTTGTCTGCGAAAGCTTAGATAGACCAGTCGATTGGTATTCTTCGCGCACGTTCTTCATCCCTGAATTAGTGGAATTTTTACTAAATATTGTGTCCATTGGAGCCGCTCGGCCGCAATGATGTTGCCTTTTTATTTACAAAACATATTAATTGATAGTTCATTCAGCCGAGCGGGCTCTCGTCCAAATTTATACACACAAACGGTTTTAGAAATAGAAAAATTTAAATGAAATCTTGCAGCACCGTGCTTGAGAGTACAAAAGTTCTTGTCGATACAAAGATGTTATCAGCAAAAAATTGAAAAAAAAAAAAATTGAAAAAAAAATTAATAAAAGATAAGAATAGATTTTGTTGATTTTAGTTTTTTTAGTTGAAGTATTGATCGGTTAAAATTTTTTCCAAATAGGCCTCTTCATAGGGCATTTGGTAGTTGTAAACACACATGGGCAACTCGTCTTTTTCCAATGGGTGCCAATTGTCGCATCGCAATATCTTGCATACTTTGCGTATACTTTGCTCGCTGCAAAAGCCATAATCGACAATGGTGTCTTCGCCATCTTCGTCTTCTATAAAATTGTCATTTTTAAATTTTCCATACTTCAAATCAATAACACAGTCCATGGCCACGTAAAAAGTCTTCAAGTTGTCTCTTAGTTTGGCTATTGCGATTAGATTTATTTCAAGTATTTCATAGCCGACTAAGACAAGTTCAGTCAAGTATTTACACTTCCAGCACAAAAGGACCAATGGGTCCGGGTCAACTTCATATCTTAGCGGGTTATGGTACTGCAATGACGGATCTGTGATCGCATCTACTATTACCAGACTTTTTAATGTTTCTAAATAGTTATTGCTTATGAATTGGAGCAGGTCAGGATTTAAAGATTTACAAAAATACATTCTTAATAAAAAAGAGTATTTTTTAATTTTTTCATTTAAAATTTAATTCAATATTGAAATAAAATGTAACCTTATTGTTTCCAATGGAATGAACGGGCTTAGGATCAAGCCGTATTTGTGTGCTGATTCTTCTACTAGCATAAAATTAATTGTTACTCGCAGTTTTTTGTTGCTATTTGTTGCTATAGACCATGATTCGTCTTTTATTCTATTAGCCTCATTTATTCTATCTATGCTATTCACATTAAGATTGAGTCTTTAAAGAAAAAAAAATTTTAATCATAAAATTTTAAAAAAATATTTATATTATATTATATTTATTCATATTGACGCCAATTCTGGCGATAAATAAAGTAAAAATAAAAATCAAATGTTGAGTTTTTTTGTGTCTAATTTTCAATAATTATACCAAAATATACCAAATAATGAAGATAATTCAAATAATTAATCGTAAAAAATAAGTAAAAATAAGAAGTTTATTTATTTGGTTTTGTTTTTATGTTTTTATTTTCCCATCGTTCTTTCTTTTTTTGTTTCAGAAAGCCTTGATTAACAAATTTAGGAGTTGTTTTGATTAAAAAAATATTTATTAAAAAATATTTTTTTAATCAAAACTACTCCTAATTTTTTTCTAAAATGTTTCCTATCTAAAAATTTACACAATACATATTATTTAGATTTATGGTGTTTAGTTAAAGCATTTATTGGGAGATATTTAAAATTTTGATTTCTTTTTAAATTTAATTTAATTTTAACTATTTTAAAATAAAACTCCCTTTTTATTTTTTTTAAAGATAGTAAATTTGCATTTGTGGTTAAACTTTAAATAAGTAATGGTTTATCTCGGTAAGTAATGGAAGTTTCAACAGTCAATCAATTCAAAGACAGATACGATAAATACAAGTTCAAAAAAAAGAGATACTCTTTATCGAACATGGGGTCATAGCAATATATTTTAGTCTTTTTTGAAATTTGTCTTTCTTTTGTAATATTTCACTTCTCTTTTTGTCCTAATTATGTAACATTCACATAAATTATTTTTTTTGTACATGAATCTAGTTTTTGGTGTATCTAGCTACCATGATCGTCAAGCTTGCTTGCTGTAGCTTCAAATAAATTGTACAGCTGTTTTTTGACTGAAAATCAATCAATATTTCAACAACTCTGTACTATTCAATTTAATCAAGATAGGAAACCAACCCCGCGTATTTATTTTTGTGAAATTTGATGATTTTTCTCTATTACCCTAGATTTTTTAGCGAATTATCTGACAAATTAAATATAAATTTGACAATTTCATAACTGACATTTTTATTAAAAATCTGATTTATTTAAATCTAACAAAATACCCGAAACATCTGAAAAAAGTTATTTTTTATATCTGAAACTTTTATTTTTTTTATCTGACAAAAAAAATTTTCCTATTCAATAATCATTTGACTTTTTCGACAAAAAATTCTTATTCTACATTTATGAAAACCAAGGTAAGTTTTTTTTTTTAAAAAAAAAAAGAACGCTAAAAATCCTGCATATAAATAATTAAGTTAATTTTAATTTTAAAAAAAAATTTTTTCATTTCGTATTAGGTTTTTAAAAATTATTTGATTTTTTTTTCACATCAAATGACAAAATTGATATATTTTATATGTTTAAATAGCTGAAAATTAGTTGAATTTTAAATAATTTTAAATCTAGATAAATAGAAAATTGATCAAGTTGGGGCACTTGAAATTATTGATTAAAAATCTTAATAAATATAAAATTTTGTAATGTATTACGGAGTTAATAGAAAGACTAGTAATAATTATTTCTTTATTAAATAAAGATAAAGAATAATGAATAATATATGACAATAAATTGAGTTGCTTAAATATGGAATCCAGTACGTGACTAGATTTCCAAAAAGAATAAAGATGCAACAACAATTTGCCAAATATGGTAAAATGAATTTTAACAAGTTATGGTAGATAAATTATTCAAAACATCAACTTATAATATGACAATTTTCCTATTAAAATTAACTTAGTTATTACCATGCAGATTTTATAAATCTTTTCCTAAGCTACAAATTATGTGTGCTTATTTGTTTCAAAAAAAAGCTTTGATTACTAGAATTGATCCGAGACGAAAAAATTTTAATTTTTGAACCTACAAAAAATTTTGCTCTTGCTCTTTTTCTTTCTTTCCTGAACGAGGTTAGTTTATAATGTATTTGCAGAATAAGAATTTATGTTTAAAAAAGTTTAATTAATGAAAATTTAAGTTTTAATTAGTCATTTAAAAAAATGTCTAATAATTTTTTTATCTAACTTATTTATTTAATTCAAATATTTCAGCTAACATTAATAAAAGTGAACCTAGACATAGAATTCAAAGTTTCAAGGAAAATTCCAATTACTAACAGTGGAAAAGATATTTAAAAAATCGAGACAAAAAATTGCATCTTTAGTAATTAGAAATATATTAAAAAAAATTAATTACTAAATATATTTCAAATACAAAGAGTTCAAGGAAACCTTTGTTAAATTGTTAAATTGAAAAAAAAATTATTATTAAAGATCAAAGTTACAGAAGACTTAAGTCTTCTAAAAAATGCATTATATTTTCAATGACAAAATGTATGTAATTTTTGCTTTTTGATATTTTTATTTTTAAAATTTATCTAATCTTGATAATAATTTTTTTTTAAATTTTCCCAAACATCTTTTAAAAAAAAAAAAAACGAAAATAAAAAAAAAATTGAAATTTTTAAAGACCCTAATTTTCTTAATAATTCAAAGATTTTTTTGCCAAAATCAATAAAAATTAAATTTTTTTTTTTAATTTTGCTAAAACCAATTATTTGAAATATTAGTATAAAATATTAGTTATCTTACTTTTTCAAAGTAAACAAGCAACATGAACTATTGCGCAAAAAGTCGTCTGTCAAATGTTCGTAATCAATGCTCAAATAAGTCAAATTGGTAAATTTAAATAAATAATTAGTGATAAAAAATATTTTTTCCGCATTATTGGACACATAATTTGTTTGCAAAGTGAGACTGGATATTTTTTTGCTTGTTGATAGGTGCAGTGACTGTAAGCTAGTGGAGTGCTTATCGCCAAGAACCGAGATCAAGTTGACCAAGTTAGATTTTGTTTTGTTCACGTCATCTATTAGACCTAGACTAAGATGCTCGACCAGCTTTGTCTTAGAACACCAGTTGATAAGATTTTCGAACAAGTTTAAATTGCACTCTCTCAAATAAGATTCCTCATCACCAAATTCGTCTTCTTCATACAAATAGTCATCTTCGTAGAATAAATTGTACATTATGGGCTGTAGAGAAACACTTGTCAAATTTTTAAACTCATTCAAATTGCCAGCTATTACACTAATCAAATAGTTAAACAGACTCAAGTCATTTGGATCGTATTTCAAAACCAGTCTTTTTGAAAATTTGGACAAATTATGAATTTTGAACTCACTCGATTGAATATCTACAAAACGATTTAGAAGGTAAATAGTCAATGAAGAATTTTGCCACAGGCTTGGATTGAAAAGAGCTGTGCGCCAACGTTTGCAGGCCAATGAAGCATTCAATCTGTCCTTTAAATTCAAATAAGAGTATATCTTATTTAGGACAATATTTGGCAGCATTGAAAAGTCACAGCTACTATGCATCTGTCTGTTTGCATTGCTGGTTACTCTGTGTTTGTAGAATTTTCTGTAAAAACGATTTGTATTGGCAAAATTTGAGTTATTGTAGTGGTTCTTGGGCCTGTGACTCTTGTAGTATTGACAGCCGTCTGTG
The DNA here is from genome assembly GCA_016987375.1 of Brachionus koreanus. Classification (NCBI taxonomy): domain Eukaryota; kingdom Metazoa; phylum Rotifera; class Eurotatoria; order Ploima; family Brachionidae; genus Brachionus; species Brachionus koreanus. Next base: position 831,381 of record PJRA01000016.1, read on the forward strand.
TATGCTTGGTCATACTTGAATTTGTTATGCGTATGTCTAGATTTTGTATTCATATAACTTTTTTCCATTTAATTTTAAAAAAAAAAACAAAATCTTAACTAAGATGAATAAAATATTTTAAATTTGAAATGAAAAAAAACAAAAAAAAAAAAAACTTGGGTCTATTTAAATAGTAGAGGATTGAGTTATTGTCAACTATTAATTAAGAAAAAAATAAAAGAGTTATGTAGCCACCGACTAGCTCAGTCTAAATGCTCCAATTCTTTACTTTAAAACAATCATATATCTAATTTTAAAAATAAATGCGTTCGTATTTTTATTTTTTTTTGTTGCTTTTAGGATTTGATCTCTATGTGTTTAAGCAAGTAGAAAAATCCAAATTTATGAAATTTATTTTTCATTTTTTTTAGTCTATTTGATATTGGGCTTTAGTATTCTTTCAAAATATAAAATATTAATAATTGTGTGCAGCAGCGTTGCTTCAATTTGTGTCTGAAAGCTTCGATTTTGCTGCATTCTGGTCTCATCTAGCTTAATTTTTTTATGGTTACCATGTAACTAAATCGTCAAACTAAACTAGAAGAATTCTGATCCCAAAAAAAAGTATTAAAACAAATTAAGCAGCTAATTACGTTCTTGTTTGGTTTAGTAAAGAAAGAGAGATGAATTATTTTCAAAACAAAAATTCGATCAAAATTATTTTAATTTATGCTAGAAAGAATAAAAATTATAATTAAATTAGTTGCCTTTATTTGGCAAAAATAAGTAAAGCGGTAGCCAGATTTCAATTAGAAATTTGCCAAATAACTACATCCAAATTATTTGAATTTCTGATTTTTTTTTTCTAATCAAAAAATACCTAGGAAATATTGACAGTTTTTTATGTTATGCAATACTAACTTGATAATTAAATTACATTACGTAATTTGAAATTTTTTTTTCTACATTTAAAATACCTTTGTAAAGATAATTGTTAATGTATTAAAAAAAAATTATTTTTCAAATTCTTCATGTGAATCAGATACTCTTGAATAAACAATTTTTTTTACAAAGCATTGTTTTATTCAAACAGTGACAAAAAAAAAAGTTGAAAAAAAAAAAATTTTTTTTCAGATTATTTTTGAGGATTTTGAAAATTTAATTTTTAAATTCAAAAATTTTATTTATATATTTTTTTAAACTAGGAAAAAATTTTTAATTTTTTTTATTTGCTTTGATCTTCAAGATCTTTCAGATCTTGAATCTTCTGCTCCAAATCAATAATGTCATTGTTATTTACTTGAGCTTTAAAGTCGATCAATGCTTGCCTGTTAACAGGCGAATAACGATAATTGTACTCTTTTAAATGATTTATATCTCGGTCGTATATCCAACTAGATAAAATAAATAATAAAAATTAAAAAGAAAAATTTGTATTTTTTTTTTACCTAACAGTGATGGCTTCAAATAAGCCTATGCCGAGGATTAAATATATCATTACTTTTATAGGCGAACTAAAATCCTCTTTTGAATTAGGACTCGTTCCTGTATCATTATAGGCGCCCCAATAGCCTCGACGGGAACGCATGAACCGGTCGAACTCAGACTCAGAATAATTCATACTAAAAAAATTTTAAAATAAATACACTTTTCATAAATTTTATTTGTTATTTTACCCGGCTCTTGGGTTGTAATAATAATAGGACTGTTGCTGGTTACGATAAGCTTGATAGGCATCGGCTGGAGTCGACCGTGTATATCTGTTACCTGGGTTTGAATAATTTTGTAAAGCTTTAAATTAAAAAAAAAAATTATTTCATTAAAAAAAAAAAATTTGTTGAGACATTAGTAAATGAAAAATTTGAAATTTTGGTAGTGTTACGTCATTATTGTAAAAAAGCCTATCAGTGACATAAAATGACGTACTCATAAAATGTGCTTAATGTAAAGAGTACAAGATCGGTTTGAAAAATTTTACAGGGGCGAGCTTTCAGAATAAGAAAGGATCAGGTAGACCAGCCATTTTAGATCAGAATTCTCTGCCAAGGACTGTTGGAAGCAATCAAAGTCTTCGCCAATTATCAAATGACCTTTTCACATCATAATCGATTATATATTGTCACCTTAATTTGATTAACAAAGCTAATAGATGTTGTCGATTTGTTCCTCATGATTTGACATATTTCAATATTCAATGATGCATTCAAAAATGTTCTTGATCATTACTTGTGATGGGAAGTGGATCTATTTTGGAAATTATGATAACATAAATCAATGATTGAACCCATTCCAACAAGCTATGCCAGCCGTGAAAAGAGAAGACTTCGATAAGAAAGATGATGTTGTGTGTATAGTTAAGTTTCCGAGGCGTAATAAATTTTAAGCTGGTTCCAGACGTTCTGGCTAAATATGCAGAATTTGACTCTAAACTATTAGAACTAATTTATGCTTCAATTCAAGAAAAATATTCTTCTTTGGTCAACTGAAAGCTAGGTTTGTTTATTCAAGATAGAGATGACTAAAGACTAAAGAACATAATGGTTAATATATTCAAGATTAGCTAAAAAATGCTTTTATTTATTGATAAATTAAAAAATATAACATATAAAATAAGACTACTCACATAAATCATAAGTTCTTCGTGAATCAACTTTGGACAGAGTGTCGTATGCTTGTTGAATTTTAACAAATTGATCATGTGACTTGTCGTCCTTGCTCTTGTCCGGATGACATTCCTAATAAAAAAAAGAAAATAACTGCTGAGTGACTAAAAAAAATTTGTCAGATTACTTTACACTTTTTGTAATAGGCAACTTTGATTTCTTTGGTCGAAGCTGTTTTGGGTACACCGAGAATTTCGTATAATGTTTGACTTTTCCAAGAAGCTAGTCTTTAAATAAAACTATTAAAAAAAAAAAAAAAAAAAATTTTCTTTTTTTAAAACCTTAAGTGGCTTATGTGAACATTGACCACAAAATTATTGAACAAAATTGATTTGAACATATCACATTTAAAATAATTTTAGAGCATAATTATTAAATTCTAAATATTTTTAAAATTTTATTTTTTTTCAAATAATCTGGTCAAAAAAAAACAAAAAAAAATTTTGTTATATAATTTTTTTGTAAACATAAATTTTGAAATATTCTTTCAATTTAAGACTCTTCAAGTAAATGCGTACTAGACGAAGAGAAAAAAGAAAATTTATAATAAATTATAAATTTGTCTTATTCATAATGAAAAATCAAAATATTGTTTGGTGCATAAATTTGGCAGAAGAAAGCAAAGCTTTTATTCCAAAAGTAAAAAAAAAAATTTTTTTTTAAATATTTTTTTTTTTAAATAAAAATTAAAGCAAAACTTGACAAGAAAAAAAAATTTATTTTTTAAGTTTCTTGGCCGAAGTTTCCTCTAGATTTTTTTCCGGCTCAACACTAAAGCCGTTGAGTTTTGGCGACACCAATTGCAGCTTCATTTTTTGATGCTGAACATTTTTGGTCTCAATGCTAATCTTTACAATCAATTTATCAAACAATCTAAATTTGACATTTTCAGCCGATTGACTTGGCTCAACTTCATTAAAAACAAATGGAAAGTCATTTAAATACAGTGTTCCTTCGAGACCATAGCGCGGAATTAGAACTTGTAAAGCATTTTTTTTTACAGCAAGCACATAAGCTTCTTCATCGACGTGTCTGTCCTTGAAAAACAGCTGAGTATGCAGATCGACCGAAGCTCTTCCAGCATATTGAGCCATTTTGTGTCTGTAATTCATGTTATTACAAGTTTGTTGTAGTACATGTTTGTCAAGAAGCTCTGGATAAGTGGTGTCTGCATTAATGGCCGCTGCCAAAAGTCTATGGACCAAAATATCTGCATAGCGACGAATTGGCGAAGTAAAATGGGTATAAATGGGCGCTGCCAAGCCATAGTGCTCGAACTCGGCCTCTGGGAATAAGCCTGAACAAAAATAAAGAGCCTGCATCATGCATCTTGTAGTTAGCATTCGCAACATGGTGTTGAAAAATAAATTGTCTCTGTCGACCGCTTTATCTAGCGAGTCGGCCAATTGTTTGCCACTATCTACTTCAATTTTAATATCTTTTGACTCAGCTGCTTTGATTAAAGGATCAAAATTGCTGATCGGTGGTGCCGGATGTCGTCTAAGACATGCACATTGTGGAAAAATTTCATAGATTTTTTTTGCCACAGTTATATTTGCCAACAACATGAACTCCTCAACCATTGAATTTGTTTCCATAAGCTCTTTTGAAATAACATCTATAGGATCGTGAGTTTCCGAGTCCAAATTAAATCGGATCTCATTTGAAGCTAACGAAAGAGCTCCATTGCGTATTCGTTCTGCTTTTAAAATTTTGGCAATCTTGTTCAATCGCCTAAGACCCTGAGTTAACTCATCACTGGCAGTTTTATCATCTATTTTCATTTGAGCCTGAACATAGGTCAAAGACGCTCTACTTAGTATGACCGATTTGTGAAATTCGGTTTTAACTATTTTGGCATCATTAGGCTGAATTTCCCATAGAACTGAAAAGGCATATCGAGCTCCGTCATCGCGCAAAGAGCACAAATTCGAGCTTAGCAGCTCTGGCACCATGTCAATACGCTGATCGACCAGATAGACTGTGGTACTTCTTCGTCTAGCTTCATCATCGATGGCAGTGCCTGGTCGGATAAAATGAGTCACATCAGCAATGTGTACACCGCATTGGTAATTGCCATTAGGAAGCACAATACAATGCAATGCGTCATCAATGTCTGTGCATCCGGGGGGGTCCACTGAGCAAATATTCAAATGGGTTAGATCTAGTCTTTTGGCTTTTTCTTCTTCAGGTATCGTCCAGGGCAGTGAAGGCAAACAGTCAAGTACTGACCGTGGAAATGGATAATTTGGAACATCATGTTCTAGCAACAGCACTTGATTTTCTGTGTCTTTGTCTCCTATGGGACCGAGAGAGCGCACAAAATGGCCTAGTGGATACCTAGAGTCGCGTGGCCAACAGTCTATGCTTACTACTATGCGTTGATTTTTCAATTTTTCCGATTGACGCGTTTCAATACGGATTTTGGGTATTCTTTTCTCCGACGGAATGAACATGTGTCGAACAGCATCGGTCAAATCACTTACTTGTAGCATGCCGCAATAGGGACGCCAACTTCTCTTTATTATGCCAACTACTCGACCAGATGGTAGTTTTTTTACATTAGGTTTGTTTATTATTTGTTCATCTTCTTCCTAGAGAAAATTTAAAAAAAAAATTTAAGATTCATTTATTTATTTTAAATAAAAAAAAATTTTTTAATTTTAAAAATATATAAATTTAAAGCTAGATATTTAATTATTTAAATCCGTTCAATTTTTTTTTTAAATAATTACTGTTGCCATATGATTGCTTGCTGTTATCGACTAAGTAAGTTAAATTTTTAAAAAACTAATTAAAATTTTTTATTTATAGAATTAATGAATTTCAATGATGTTGAAATAGATCTTCCGTTAAATAATAAACCGAAAAAAGGTTGTACCAAAAAATCAAAAAAGTAATTTTTATTTTTTTGGTGTTAAAATTGAGGTAAGTAAAATAAATCAAATAAATTGTTTTTTTAATAAGTTTTTGGTATTTTTTTGTAATTAATTGTGAAAATTAAAAATTTGTTCGTTTTTAATAAATAAAAAGATAAAAAAATAAATTTATCGTGTTTTATCTATATTTATTGTTGTTATTAATAAATTTGTGGAGTCAAATTATTAAGAGTCTTTTTTAAATTCAAATAATTTAAAATTATTTCATCTTCTAATGGTTCTGCTGACATTTTTTTAGAAACCATAAAAATTGATAAATAAATTTAAATTTTCAAAAAAATTTTTCAAACAAAATCCTTATTTTTGTTCTTTATTTACTCAAAAACGAAAAATTTATGACCTTGATTAAAGAAATCAGCAAATTTGAATTTAATATCAAAAGAATAATAAAAAGATAATCTCTAAAAATTGCCCAGTCAACTAAATTTAAAGAAATTTTAGAGGTTATCCTACATTTACTCTTAAATATATCTTAAAAGCTATTCTTTCAATAAAGTTATAAATGTAATAATAATATTTCTTTCAACAATTAATCAAAGATATTTGCTTTTAACGCTGCACCTAATGTCCATGAACATCAAAGAGTACTTTTAAATAATGCATACTTAAATTTTCAATTTGTATTCGAAAAAAGATAATTCACATAAAACAATTAAAAATTAAATAAATTAGGAGCTTAATTTTCATAATTCTTATTAAAAAAATGCGTGCTTATGAACTACTACCAGTTGATTCGAAGTTTTTGTGGCCTGAATACTTAAAAATTTAAGGTAGATGATATTTGTCTGAAATTGATTAGCTTTAAATTTTATCTGGTTAGTATTTAAATTACTAGTTTGACGCCTAGAAGGCACATTAATATTTTTTCAATCTAAAAAACTAAATATCAACAAATGAAAAATAGATAAACACTTTCAACAAATTTTTCTTTATATTTTTAATCTAATTAATC
>PJRA01000016.1:841903-876692 GCA_016987375.1 Brachionus koreanus
TCATAATAGTGCAACTTTGAATGTTGCACCATGTTGTATTTACAGAACTTGCTTTTGACTTTTAAAAGAAAAGTTACAAGAATTCTTAACATTTTGTTCTGTTCTATTGTACTAAATTTCACAAAACCGAAAAATCTTCAAAATATATCTGCACTACGAGCCCATGTTTTGAAACCTTTTGATTAAAAAATGGGGGACCAATTTCGACTGGGTTGTAATTTCTGTGTAGATAATTTCTATTATCTACTAAAATAGAATATGATCAATTATTATAATTGACATGGTAGAAATTGAGGCTGACAAGCAGAGGTGGCGCCAGAAATTTTTAGTGTCTGAGGCGAATGAATCTCTCTGTGAAGGATATAATTTTTAATTTATAATAAATTGCTTATTATCTATATATTAATTAATAGAAGAGAAAAAAACTGAATCATTTAATAAAAAAATAAATTTTCTAAGATTTTTTAATGAAATTATGAGCAGCCTAAGAAGACATATGAAAAATGTAAAAGAATACGAATTGATCCATTTTCCACTTAGAAAATTTTTTCTTAAATTTTTTTTTTCTTTTGCTTAATTTTTAAATTTTCATATATAAATATTTTTTAATAAAAAATGAAAAAAAAATTTTTTTCTTATCTTATCTTTAAAAGACAAAAAGCTGAATTTAAATTTTAGATATTTACATTTTAGAAAAATAAAATGAACAACAGAAATTCAGGTCCTTATGCCCGAACTATTCACAAGAATAAAACAATCAGCAGCAATTCTCGAGTTTTATTATTCTAAAAATTTTATTCCAAAATGATTTAAGTCAATAAGTTAATCATTATTTAAAAAAATTCAATTAATTAATTTACTTCATAGTTTACGGCAATCATAAAGACATTTCACCAAAATTTTACAAAAATATATTTAAAAAAAAATTTAAGAATTTAAATAAGATCTAAGCCAAATTGTCATGGTGCTGAATACTTGCTAATTGTTGTTGGCTATTTAGGGATTTTAATTGAGCCTTTGATTGACTCATGAGCGACTGACTGGCCATCAAAAGCATTCTCATCGATTTGCTCATTTTATCTGTGGGATGTTGTTGTAAATATTGTTGAATTTTCATAATCAATTGATTCATCACTGACGGAGTATGCTCTCTAGTCAAAGCAAAGCCTAGATCTAAGTTGACCAACGCTTCCTCGAGGTATTTTACCTTGAGATCTGTATTTGAATTCAAATCTTGACTAAGCTGTTGAATCAAAGACAAAATAACTGGTTGTTGAAGTTGACATTGGCTCTTTTTAGTCACACTGTTCACAGTAAACTCAAAAGTCTGTGCAGGTGTTACTGTTTCACATAAATTCATGAGCAAATTTAAATCAGCAGCGCACAATGCCACCTGAAATGCAGAATTTAATTGTCCTTTTTGTACAAAATTAGTAATCTGAGTTTTAAGATCAATTGTGCTTGGTTGAGGATGATGCAATGGAATTTGACTACCAGGCAAATTGACCGGCGTCATTGTACCGCTCTGTCTCATATGATTTATCAGTCTATCCGGCAGTATATGCTGCTGGTCTCTCATAGCATGCTGAATTTCTTCTTTGACAATGGCTTTAACTGAAGAAATAATAGTGTCCTGTAAGACTGCATTAGTTGTTCGCAAATGAGCATCAAACTGTTGCTGCAAACTGTTGGCCATTTCAGACGCTACTTGTTTTCCATGCAAATTCATTTGTTCACTATACAATTTTAATTGATTGATCAATGGCTCTTTGTGATCTTCGAGTAACTTTTTTTGCTGTTTGGCCAAATGGTCGAATTCGGCCAAGTAATCCTGAGTGCCTTTCGAAAACGAGCTGTTAACTTGTTGATACATGTTTTGGCACGATTTCTCAAAATTTGGAACTATGAATTTTTGAAAGGTTTCCCGATATGAATTGACAATGACTCCTTGCATCGAATTGGTAATCGACTGGCTCATAGTGTCTATGGTCGATTTTGATTTGAATATTTTGCTCATGGTGTCTTTCAATGTGTTTTCGATCGAGCGAATTTTATCGGCCAGATCACGTGACAATTGTTCACGCAAAGGATCGAGTAATTTTTGGGCAAGTTGAGCTTGAACAGACTTGCCAACTTCGTCTTTGATTACTTTTTCAAGTTTGGGCATCAAAGCGCTGGTCAAAGACTGTTGCAGAGCCTGGCCGATTTTTTGTTCATCAAGATTTAATTTGTGTCCGCGAGAAAGTGATTTTTTCAAGTCGTCCATTTCTTCCTGTTGCTTTTGCAGCGTTTGATTCATTTGAATTAGCAAGTTTTTGATGTCCATATCGGAGTTCAATTCTGGCGGATTTGGCCAGTTATTTCCTGATTTAGTCTCTTCCTGCTTCATTTCAACTGTTGATTCTTCAATAGACACTTTGTTTAATAACAGCTCGGTTTCTATTCAAATTAAAATTTAATTTATAAATGTTCATTTATTTAGCAAGGTAGATTAAAAAAAACACGCAAAAATTTTCAAGAGATTTCAATTGGTATAATAAGGAATTTAAAGCAGAGGAATTTTTTTTTTAATTTTTTTAACTTTTCACTAGTACTTCCGAAAAATTAGAAAAAATTTTTCAACAAAAATCTAATTTAATTAAATTCTTAAAAAATATTATCTAGAAAATTGATATAAATTATTAAAAAAAAATTCAAATGTACCATAATAATTATGTTTCATTAGAATTAAGAATAAGAAAATTTCAAATTAATCAAGGTTTGAAGTGAATTTTAAATATAAAATGAAAAAATTCAAAATTTGACTAGTTTGTTTTTAAACTTTGAAAATCTCAGGTTGACAAGAATTCAAGCAAAATTAAAACTTTTTTCTAATCTGAGTTGGATTCTTAAACAAATAAATATATCTGCCGAATTTTAATAAGTTTAAAATTATTTTATAACTCTTTTGAAATATTAAGGATGAAAAAATTAAAATTCAAAATAAATATTTATTAATTTTCTGATAATTTGATAATTTGACAAAAATTCAAAAAAATCGTAAAATTTAATAAACAAACTTTTTCTTTTAAACATTGCTACTTTTTAGGCAAAAATATCCTAAAAAAAAATTATTTCTTAAGTGTTTATTTATCAAAAATTGAATTTTTTTTTCAAAAAAAAAGGTAAGAAAAAAAAGAAAATAATTTTAAATGATTTGTTAAAGTTTTAGCTTTAAATAAATCTTTTTAAAAATTTTCTAAGAAAAAATTTTGGAAAATTGCAAGGCTTTTTCAAATGGCTTAAGCTTCTTAACTATTTTTTTGGCAGATGTTGGTTTGCATTTTAAATTAACAATTATTAACCAAAAAAAAATAGAACAAGATTAGATTCAACTATGATTTAACAATGTTTACAATATTTTATCTTATTTTTGTCAAAAAATCGCTAGGAAAAACTATAAATTTTTACATAAAATTTTTTTTTCTCATTTTTATTCATAAAATTCAACAAATTTACTCTTAAATTCTAGTGTAAAATCAGCACTTAAATTCACATTAAAATTTTATTGTAATAATCCGATTCAAAAAGTCAAAATGTATCTTTCCTTTTAAATTTACGTAACTTATTTACATTGTTAGTATAAAATCATTATTGGGTTTTTCAGAATTTTCTATTAATTTCTCTATTTAATATCATCTCTTAAAAAAAAATATTCATTTTCTAATTCTTAATTAATTATTTTATTGGTAATTTAGTTTAATATAATTAAATATTTTCAAAAGATATTTTTTTTAAAAGATAATTGATCTGTTAAGACTAAAAAAAGTCTAACTTAGATAATGAAGAGCCGTCAAAGATTAAGAAACCAGTGGAACAGAATGATTCAGATTCAGTCCATATATTTCAGTCAGCTAAAAAAGTCGATTCAAGACTTTTAGTAGTTTGATTTTGTGAAATTAATTACAATAGAACAGAACAAAATGTTAAAAATTCTTATAACTTTTCTTTTAAAAATCAAAAGCAAGTTCTGTAAATTCAACATGGTTTAACATTCAATTTTGATTCTACTCTGCAAACTAAGCATAATTTAAATGTTGATAAATTTTGCTTTGGTGCATTTTGCAGAGACTTTGACAATCTCGTGATACATGGTGATGAAAGGAGTATCATATTTCAGCTTCAAAATAGATCTACTGCGTTTTTGTGAAATATGGTACAAAATAAAAAAAATTTAACAAAAGTGAATACTAAAAAAGTTGATGACTTTTTTTCTGAATGCTTTTAATTAGCTTTGTAAGTGCAACGTACCTTGTTGCACCAAGAGTCAAGGTCTGTTAATGATGTACAAAATCTCTGCAAAAGGCACATTTTTCCAAATTTAAATTATGCTAAAATTGCAGAGTTTTACCATGGTAAAAATCATGTTGCATTTACAGAACTTGCTTTTGACTTTTAAAAGTAAAGTTATAAGAATTTTTAACATTTTGTACTGTTCAATTGTACTTGATTTCACAAAACCTCTACTGTTGATTTCCGAATAACTTCTATTTTTTTAGTATTAGTTTGTGATAATGAATTTAAACATGGAAAAGAATAATCCAAGATTGATCAAGCATTGTTTATTTGGTTTTAGACCCTATTTCCTATTTGAGAGATATTTTATTAAGTATTGAATTACAGCGCTCTTCTAATTCATCCATTATTCGACCAAATGTAAATTTTGAGTCAACTTTTAGTTTTCCTCATTATTCAAATTGTGATCATCAATTTCAAGATCAAAATTTATTCAAATTTTATTATTTTTTTTTTTGTTGTCTCAAAGATCATAAAACATAATGCCTATTTTTTTAAAATAATTAAATAAATTTTAGCTTACCATTGATTTTAGTTTGCTTTTTAGATGCCAAGCTCTTGTTTGATGAGGACAAAGCAGCTATTTCCTTATCCTCTTGGTCCATATCAGACGAAGATGAAGAACTTGATGAACTAGACGAATCGGTTCTGACTTTTTGCAATATTTTTTGTGTTCCATTCAGATTAGTCAAGCTATTGTGCTGTTTAAGCTCTTGAACCGGATTAGTTACCTGTGTTAGACTACTAGCTCTACTTGATAGTAAATTATTGGTAGATTGTGATGGCGCACTATTAGTTGAATTATTCAAAAAACTTTGCAAAATGTCCAACTTTTGATTAGATTCATTGGATTTTCTAGTAGTTGGACTATTAATAAACGCATCAGGAGTCATCAAAATTGGTCCCGAATAGGCACTAGTTCCAATAGGAGGCGTAACTATTTGAATAATGGCCGAATCCTCAGCAAATTTGCCATCTTGATTCGGTTTTTTGTCTTCGTTTTCTTTTTTTTGAGTGACCAAAGCATGATTGGGCAACAACTGTTGTAGCAATGAATTCGATTGATTTAGAGAGGTGGCTGTTGAAATGGGCATCAAAGGCGGTGGCGAACAGGCCGAGTTGTAAGAGCTTATATTCTGATCGCCAGTCAGAAATATTTGCATCTCTTGTAATTGTTTTGTTTGAATACAATAGAGTCTAATCACGTTTATTAAGTGTTCTAGTTCGTTGGTCAATTGTGGCACCGAATTCGATGGATTTAGACTGTTTGACGATGACAACGAAGTGTTCAACAAATCATTGTTAGTTTCTGTATTTGTCAAATCATCCGTATTAGCCGAATTAATGTTGTTTAGTTGATTATACTTTTTGGCTTTGATCTGATGGGCTTCAATGATGGCAAAGCTAAGGGCCGGATAGGCCAGTATGTATTCGCTGATAGCTGTGCACCGACATGAATAGTTGCTATTGTCCAAGCTCAAGTGAAGAACATAGAAACACTTTCTGGTTATGTCGGACATAACCAGATATTTGGAGGTTAAATCAATGGCTGTTTTGATACAAGGAAGAGTAGTTATTGTGGATTTGTTTGGATTTGGCGAAGCCAAGCTGTCATCCAATGGTGAAGGAAAAAAATTTATTGTTTGAAGACAAGTCCAGTTAAAACAACTCCATAGCTTTATTTCTCTATTGTAATCAGCTCCGGTTAGAATAAAACTCCAAAATTCCACATCAGCTGAAGAGTTTTTGTGATCGTCTAAAAAGTAGAGTGATGTTATTGGTTTGCCGTCATGTGGCCGCCACACTTTTAGACAATTGAGAATTATTGGACCCTTTGGTTCAGAGCCAGTTTCGTCACCATTTTCGTCACCGTTTTCGTCGCCGTTTTCGTCGGCAGTTTTCTCCTCTGTTCGAATTGGATTTGGAAATTTGTAAAAATCAACGTCTCCATTTGAGCTAGCTGTGGCCAAAGCGGTGCCGTCCGGTGAAAAACAAGCAGTCAAAACTGTGCCTGACATGTTCAAGTCGACAACCAAATGTCCATGTATTAGCTCGTTTGTTTCCAATGGTTTAGAGCAATCGTAATGCTGAAGCAACAAGTCCAAGTTAAATATGTCCACTCGCCCTTTGCGGCAATAGGCAAATAGCTTAGAAGCGCTCTCAGTTTCCATTGAATTCTCATCACCAGGCTCAGGAACATACATGCACCATATGATCCTGTCCGTTACACTTGCTGGTTTTTCAGTCTTTAAATTGTTGTTTAAAGTTAAAATTAATTCTGTTCTAAATAAAAAATAAAAAAATAAAAAAAAAAATTTTTTTGTCTTTTGTTTCAATTTACTGAATTTTTGAATTGGAGTCAAGAGTAATTTTGTGAATTTGTAGTCCAGTTTCTTCAACCGAAGCAAGCAGTATGTCTTGATCGGTGTGAGCAAACGATAAGTCAATCACGCGACTTTTAAATGATTTGATTAGAACTTTTTCATTTAGTCTGCGATGAAATACGCGAACTTTGCCAGCATTTTCAATTCGCAGAGAGTAGCCGAAGTATTGTCCGCTTTTGTGCACTGCGATTAAGTTGCCGTTCGAGTAGCGCTGCTCCCATTCATAGTTAACCAAACGATTTACTTTAATCTAATCAGAAAAATTAAAAATTAAAATCAAAGCTTGTTTGTTTAGGTCTACTTTATTGGACGCATTAATCCGAGACTCGCTAGAGTTCTTACTGGCATAAATGTCGCACTCATTTTCAAATAGATTGTATGTGTTCGAGTTATCAGTGCCTTGTAGATACACTTTTTGTCTGCTTTCGTTTTGGTTCAATGACGCTGATTGTTGAATTTGATCCTCAATTACTGACTGATCGTTGGCCATACTTAACAAAAAATTGTTTCAGCTATTTTCTAAATTAATTAAAAATTTATTTCTTTTTAATTTACTTTTCTGAATTCAATGTGTTCATAATTGAAAAATTTAAATCTAAAAAAAAATCTAAAAAACAATAAAGTGAAAAAAAAAAATTTTCTAGTTTAGAAAATAATTTTTATCAATTTTTCGGGCATGTGTAAGCAGGTTTTTGTTGATCAAAATTCATTAGTGCAATATTTTTAAAAATTCTCAACTTATTTTTAAAAAATAGAGAAAATTTGAAGTAAAATCTGCTTTTTTGTTAGCATGTTTTTTTTCTAATTGTCTTGATTTATTTTTTCTAGGAAAGGAAAGGACCAAGAATTTAATTTACTAGATATACATGACACTCCCAGGCATTCTTACACAATTAAATTCACAGCTAGTTTTTTCTAGTATAAAAAGGGTTATTTTGGCTAATTAATTAAAGAATCCAAGAATTAGCAATGCAGTTGGGAAAATTGTTTCAATTCAGTGTAGGAAAACAAATTAGGAAAAACTACGCACTTTTACCCATAGTGATGTGTGGTGTGTTTGGAATAAGCCTTTCGAGTTTTGCCATAGTTAGGACTTTGGCTAAATCACCTGATGTGTCAATCAATAGAAGATCAAATCCTAGGCCATATGAAAGATACATAGACAAAGATGGTAAGCCAGTTCAGTACAAGTACTATTCGACTTTTGACTATGCAAAATTACCCCAGAGTGAAAGACCACTTATAAAATAAAAGCTTAGTTTAAATAAATACAATAATTTAGTTAAATTTTTATTAATAAATAATCAAAAATTTATTTTGTTATTTATTTTATTCTAAAAATTTTTTAAAAAAAAATAAGATCGCATGGTGTAGTGGTTATCACACCTGTCTAACACACAGGAGGTCCCAAGTTCGATCCTTGGTGCGATCATCTTTTTTAATCTTGAAAATTTCATGACTTCATGATTTACCATGAATGAGTTTTTTCTAATTTTTTTCCCAACCATTTTATAGCCATATAAAATAGAGATAAAATATAAAAATTTAAAAATGAAAAAGAAAATACATGATAAACGATTTTTTTTAATCACATATTAAACAGCAAGGTATTCAAGTTAAAAAATTTAAATTTTGAAATTTTATTAAAAATCGAAAGCTTGTATTTTAAATATTTTAATATTAACCTCTTGATAACAAAGCAATTTATTAATTTTGAATAAAAATGCTCGAATGTTTTGCCTCCACTTATCCAAAGAGAATTCAAGTCTTATTCAGAATTTAGGTACAATCAAGCTATTGTTTATTTTTATTTTTTTGGGACCAAAAATGTCTTATATGCAAAAATCAATCCAATTTATATATTTTTAAAATTACACCATTTATTTAAATTTTAAAACTGTTTCTAGATTTTTATCAGCAATCCTTAATTTTGTTTCGTCTGCAAACATATTGATAAAAAAAATTAATGCATAAGCGATCAGATATTGAATTTTAATATGAGACCTTTGTTCCAAAATTTATAGTGCTAAAAGAAAAGCCAAAAAATTGCAGTGCATTTTTACTTTTAGATAAATTTTTACGAAAATTTGGAAAATGATGCAAAATTCCAATGATTTTATTAACACGATCAATGAATTTATTTCAAAGATCTAAGTTTTTCCTAGTCTTATTTGCCATAGGATATCATTATTTTAAGAAAATTTAAAAATTTTGATTTTTTTGATATCAAATAAACATTTCAAATTATTTTTTAAAAATCACCAAGTTTGTTAGCTATCAATATCAAGACTAAAACTGATATTTTTTAAAAATATTAAATTACTAGGAATAAATAATTTATTAAGAAATAACCAAAATATTTTTTTCTTAATTTCAATGATCAAATTAAATTTCTGTTTAGTTATGGACGCTGAAGTTGAGAGCAATTTAGACAATCTAAAATTTTAATTCAAATCTTTTTAAAAATCGCAAAATCAAAAAAACTATTAAATTTGAATTTTTTTTTTGTGTTCAAAATTATTTTTCCTAATTTTCATAGATCATTTTTAGGAATTTCTTTTGATAAAAAAATGATCGCACCAAGGATCGAACTTGGGACCTCCTGTGTGTTAGACAGGTGTGATAACCACTACACCATGCGATCTCTTATTAAATAGATTTATCTAAAAAAATTTTATTCAAATAAAAACAAAATTTTTTTAAAAAAGTTTTTTTAAATCAAAACTACTTTAATTATGCAAATCAATACAAGATCGCATGGTGTAGTGGTTATCACACCTGTCTAACACACAGGAGGTCCCAAGTTCGATCCTTGGTGCGATCATTTTTTTTCTCAAATTAGGAATTAATTAATTTTCAATCCTTTTTGAGGTTTTTAAATATTTAAACAACAAAAATTTCAAATAATGATACTTTTTTGAAATAAATTTATTTCTAAACCTTAAAATAATCTTGGTATATTTTCTAAATTATGTCATCATTTAAGATTAACCTTTAGAAACTTGAAATAATTCACATACCTAAACAACTATTATCTTCTTGGATTTACAAAATATTTTCATTAGCTAAAATTTATATTTAGTTTGTAAAATATGCTGTATGCATTTGTCTTATTCATAATTCTTTTAAGCAATTTGAACATTCAGTGTACAACAATCAAAGGTAATGGAAACATAGTAAAGACTTACAGACCTACTACAAAGTATAGCAGAGTTATTTTTGGTAATTTTCCTAATTCAACAGTAAATTACAAAATTCGAATCGAAAGGCCTATTGAAATATATCTTATTTTGGACGAAAGTACTCTAAATGAACAATTTGTGATTGAAGCTGACCAAAATTTGCAGAAATTTTTCCT
The DNA here is from genome assembly GCA_016987375.1 of Brachionus koreanus. Classification (NCBI taxonomy): domain Eukaryota; kingdom Metazoa; phylum Rotifera; class Eurotatoria; order Ploima; family Brachionidae; genus Brachionus; species Brachionus koreanus. Next base: position 851,981 of record PJRA01000016.1, read on the forward strand.
TCTTGAAAGCAATGGCGAATATTTGAACATTAAAGTTGATTATTTTGAATCAAATGAGCAAAAAACTATTTATTATCAGCCAAATAAGATCAATGAAGAAATATTGGATAGAAATGAAATTAATTACTTGAGACCAAAAGAACCCATTCGTGTTTTAATAAGCCTTAATCGGCCACAATTGAAAATAAATAAATTTCAATTTAGTGAAATTAAGATTTTTATTGAAAAATTTTCCTACCAATATAAATCTAATTTGTACAAAAAAGATTCTGATATTTGGTTCACATGTGATCAAAGAATTTTTTTTGACAATAAAGACAATGGAAATTCGGATTCTGTTAAAAAATTTTCATTAAAATCAAACTATAGAACAAAATCAATTAATGTTACCATTTGTGATGAAAGCTTTGACTACAATTTTGCCAACAGTTTGGGCCTTTTAGAATTTTGGGCCCAAAAAATTCAGGAATTCTAAAAGCAAATTTCTACTTTGAAGCAAATCAATATTCTTAATTATTGTCCTGGACGACATATATATTTTATAATTCGTTTGTTTTTTAGACTATTTTTCTTCAGGGTTTATTAATATTAAACTTTTTAATTTTTTCATGCCCAAACAATTTTGAATGTACTATTTTTTTTTTATTTTTTTTTTAGTCAAAAGAGTTAATTTTAAAAAATAAACCATTCTAAATTTAATTGACATTTGTTTTATTTTACGTCAATATTTGAGATTTTAATTTATGTCCATTTTACACGAAAATTAATAACTAAAACTCTTGAACCTTTTATTGCGAGTCTAGTCGAGCTGACTTGACCAAATGAATTTTTTTTTTTAATTTCTTCTAAAGTAAGAAAATTTTCACTCATTTCATTTGTTTAAGATTTTAATTTCAAAATTAAACAGTTAACCTTAAAAATTATTTTAAAATAAACACATTAAAATTTTGAATTACAGTTCTCTATAGAAAAATTTATTTTAAGGCATTATTTTTTTTGAATCTTATTTTTCAAGAAAAATAATGCATTCAAAATTAGATGCACTAAGTCCTACTTTTTAGTTTCTTGTTCAACTGCTTAGATTCTTGATATTCTAGGTCAAAAGCATGCTCTCGGAAAAGCCGAAGCTCTTAAATTATTCTTTCCCTTTAATTAAAATTAATTAAATTTAAAAAAGCACAGAAAAAAAAAAGACTATTTTAAAATTCTATTTAGACTTTGAAATTTGGTTCATACAAAGAAAATAATAAGAAAATAATGAGGAAAAAATTTATTTGACCATGGTTAATTGAAAATTCTATAATCCATTAAGTGTTTATCTTTATTGAATATATTCGTTCATGGATGACGTTGAGCTTAATTTTGCTTTTTTAAAATAAAATCCACTTCTTAACAAAAAATGGGAGAATAAATTGCAAGTTTAATTTCTGAACACAAGCTAAATTAATTAATTTTATTAAAGAAATTTGTTGTGTTGGCGATCAAATTAGAAACAAATTTAAGACAATTAGGATTAAGTAAAGGATTTAAGCTTTAAATTGATAATGAAAGATTTCTAATTAGCTGAATGTTGTAACCTTGAAAATTAGTCAAATTCAAACCTATGGTTCAATATTGATTTTTTCCTTTTTTTAATTAGAGTAGGATAGGTAAAAAGTTAATAATAGCAATTAAAAATTAATCTTCGATTGCTTGTCTTGTTCTCTTCTGTTCTTTCAGCATTTACTTTAATCTATCGCTACGACCCTTAACTCCTTATCTAAATACTTAACTATTTATTAAAATGATACGACTAAATTTCAATTTTTTCTTGAGTTTAGTTTAGTTCATTGAATAAATATAAATGGCACAGTTAGTGGCATACACCATTGTTTACAGTACTACTTTATTAATATATACTTATTTTAAATTAAATTAAATGACTAAATGAATAAGCAAAAAAATTGAAAAAAAATGGTCTAAAGTCGAATCTTTTATGATTGTATTTTGTGTTGTTTTACATCTTAGCCCATGTGTGTTTTGATTCTTATTATATTAATAATCAAAATAAAATTTTTAGTAAAGGAGCATGTCCTTCAAATTATATACTTTTTAGATTCAAAGAAATACGGTAAATTTCTAAATTAAGCTTAAAAATTTTAAAGTGAAAAATAAATTTACTTTAATTTAAAAGCAGTTAATTTTTTTAAATTTTTTGTTTCAGACAAGCTAAAAAATAAATTTTTTTTATCATTTAACATGAAAATTTTAATTTTTTAGAATGTTTTCGATTTTTTTTTTTGACATTGATTTGAGTAAAAAAAAAATTTTTTTTTGAAATTTGCACCATTACATAGAGTTGGAATCAAATTAATTTATCACTCGATATTAAAAAAAAAGTGCTTTTAGGATAAGTTTTTTGTGCTAAAAAGTAAACATGCAAAATAAAAGTATTATTTCTATTTATTTACATTTGAAAAAATGTATTAATTTATTAGTGTTAGGAACCATCAGTGACGACCACTGAACTGCAATAACTTGGTATTTGCCATTTTGGTGATCGTGTACGCAAAAAAATTTTAAAAATTTTTCAAATATAAAAATTCTATAGTTAAAAGAATTTTGTATAAAAAAAAATAAAAATTTTAGAAAAATTTTTTTTCCCTGCGGCCATCAAGACGGCCAACATCAAGTTATTGCTGTGCAGTGGTCGTCACTGACGGTACCCAACACCATAATTTAAATTTATGTGTATAAAATTTTCAAATCTTCTGTTTGTTTAAACAAGAATAAATTTACAGAGACATTTTGAAAAATAATTTTACTTTATTACCATACCAGAACATTTTTAAGTAACAATTAAATAATATCAAATCTAAAACTATTAAGAATGAAAGTCTATTTCTTTTGTTTGTAATGCACTGAAATAAAATCTTAACAAAATAAAACAAAATAAGCGTAAAACTTAAAATACTTGACCTTTGATATTTAAATATTATTCAGACAAATAAATTTACACATCACGTTTTAATCTAAGTTATGTTTTTATTTAAATCGTTTTTTTTTTTTTGAAAAACAGATTAAGTTTTATCATCTTATTAAATAAAAAGATTTCAGTTCTTGAAAAATTTTTTCCCTAAAGATTTAATTTATTAATCACCCATAATCCTTAGGAGTCAAACTTAAATTCAAATGTGACGTTTTTTTTTCCATCACAACTCTTCTAGTTAAACAAGTTATTCTATTTAATTATCGCATTAAATAGGACAAATTAGAACGCCCACTCACAACAATCAATACATGTAAATATTAAACATTCAGTACCATGTTGTTCTGTGCTCTTAATTTAAAAACGCGCCAATTTTTTTCTAAACGATCGCTAATCAAATATTTATTTTGAGTATAATTTCTCTTTAAATAGATAGACAAAATTGGTTTTTTTACTGGACATGAGCTCGACTAGTAGACCTCATCTAACGGCTCTGAGCGTAACCTGCAATCAGACAATTAACAGCCAATTCAAGCACACCATTCTATGGAACAGCATTTTGTCTAATTTAAAGAGTCGACTGATGGAATCCAATCTGAATCCTGGCAAGCTAAAAAAACAACACAGTCGCTTTGTAGCTGCTAGTGTTGGGGGAATGCTTTTGATCAAACAAAACATAATATTGAACACAACAAACACTTTAAACAGCATTGCATCTCATGGCCATCCTCCAAGCCCTTCTAAGTTGACCAATTCTCCTTTAGAATCAATCTATTTCACAGGCTCTCAATGCATTGATATCATATTCTCTTTTTTATCTGAAAATAAAGAGTCGTTTAACGTTGAACGCCAAATAACTAGAGAAAAATGTGCCAAGCTATGTCAAACAATGATGGACTCAGGAATATTCGAGTCTATGTCAATTAGATCAAACAAATTCGATGACAGCTCGCTTAAGTATTACAAATTTAAATCAGAATATCTAAAACAAACTGAAGACTCTGAGCAATATTTAATTAAAACGGATTTGTGCGATCAGGATGATAATTATCACAAAAAGGCCACTTTTGATTGTGACAAGGAAAATATGGGCTATGATGAAAATCAAAACACTCTAATAGATTCAAATAATAATAGCAAATTGGTCAAAAAGTATAAAACTAAATTTTTAATATTCACTATATCAATAAATAATTGATAAATGTTTATTTCTTGTTTAAATATTATATTTTAAAGTGAAACAACTGATACAAATGGCCCAATAAAGTTGTTTAACAAATCGAATAGATTAATCAATAAGACAAATTATGTTAATACTAAATTAAAAAGAAAATTGACGTCTATGAGGCGAAGTAGTACTATGCATGCTTTGTTACCATCAGACAGTGGTGGTGGTAGTAGTAGTAGTAAAAAAAATCAAGAAGAGTCTATTGTAAGAGTTAATGTGTCAAATGTGATTAAAAATGGAGAGCGCTCTATTAAGCTCGACCGAACAAAATCAATTGACTCGGCGAGTAGAAGAAATGAAAATAAGTCGCTAAGTCGTAAGTGTTTGAGTGGATTTTAATTTAATTTTAGTAAATCATAAAATTTATTTTTGCTAAAAATCATTAGTTCTTGAAAATAAGTGATTAATAATTAAAATGAATATTCTTAAAATTAGTCCTTTGCAAATAAGTTTCTGATAAATAAGATTGATCATGTTTTAACTAAATTTTTTGTTAGTTAAGTTTCTGAATTTTTCAATCAAGACATTACTTTGGCGACTCTTATTAGCACATACACTACTTATTTTGTCATTTCAATTTTTTCAACTGTTTATTTTTTTTTCTAAAATTAACAAAATTTTCAATCAGATAACATAAACTGTTTTTTTATCAATTGAATTGATAGATGTTCAAACTGCAATAATGGGTAATGTAGTACAAATTAGATTTTTCATAAATGAGTTCTAAAAGCTTGCATTTATCAAATGAATTATGTCTTCTGCCAAAGTAATTATGTCCAGAATCTTATTTCTTAGTTGGACCATAACTTATAAGATAAATTGCAAGCTCGAGTTAAATAGTTTAAATATAAAAAAAGTAAATTTGTCTCAAAAGAAAAAAATATTTTTTACTAAACTGTTAAGTGTTCCTAGAACAGATATAAAGGAAATTTTTAAAAATATGAGATACCTAAATTACAAAATTGCTTATGTTAAATTTATTTTTCGAATTTAAAAAAGAGCGCTTTAAACTGCTAAACTGCTAAAATAATTATTGTCTTAAAAATTTAATTTCAAAATTAATTAATCATGGCATTGTGAACTTGGGAACGAAAACAAATCTTAAAATTTAATGATGGCTTTTTTCTTCAGCTCCTAAATACAGGGCAGAATGAAAATAATTTTACATTTTCATATTTTTAGATTTTTTGTGCAATATTTAAGAAATTTTTTAATTTTATTTTTGTTAACCAGATAATTTGAACGAGTTTTTTTAATTTTCTGAAAAATTGCACAAAAAATCTAAAAATGTAAAATTATTTTCATTGTGCTAAATACAGATGAATTATTTGGAAAAATGAGTAAAATTAAAAAGTTATTTTAATTTTAAATTACTGTTACTGTTTTTTTTTCCAAAAAATTAAATATAAAATATAATTTAAGCCTAATAAAACATGAATAAGCCTTTAAATTGAAAAACTTGAATAACTTACATGTGAAGTGGGTCTTTAAATTACAAAACTGTATTTCAAATTTTTTTTTATTTTTTTTTAACTAAATTTTACGTAAATGTGTATAAAAAGAAGTAAAATTACCAATTTTTACGTTAAATTATGTAAACTCAAAAATCTCAAATTTTGCCATTTTTCATAAAGTTTTGTGAAATTTGCAGCACTACATTTTAATTTAATTTTTTTTTCAATTTAATTTTTTAACATTTCTACCAAGATTTACTAGTACAGTTTTCGATTAAATGACTTTTCTCTTATTCATTTAAACTCTCACTTGTCCAAGTTCATCAGTTGTATAATTTGAAAAAGCCTCATTTTCATTTTGATGTGGATTTCATTTTGATGATAATTTTAATTAAAAAAATTCTGTTATTGAAAAAATAACAAAGATAGTTGTTTAGTAGTTTATTGCAACAATGGATTTAAAAATATTAATAAAGTGTCTTTCTAAAGGATTGTGTTTCGCATCTTATACACAGCAATGACATCTGTATATAGGTAGAAAGGCTGAATCTTTTTAAATAGAATTCCGTTTTGATTCCGGAATTGTCAAATTCAAATGAAAATAAATCAAAAATTCTTCCTGGTTTGACAGTTTAAAATCTACTAAAATAAAATATTTTTAAAAAAATACTGCAGAAAAATGCTAAATATTTATTTGCACCTTTTTTACTTGAAATTTTCTTTCTGCAAAAAAAGGACAGAAAACATCAATAAGATTTTAATTGCTTATTGATTTGATTTCCTAGAAAAAAAAAGAAAGTAGAAATTTTATTTTAGATAAAAAAATGTGTAACATAGTATGTTGAATTTTTCTGCAGTAATTTTTAAAAATATTTTTTTAGTAGATTTTAATTTATCAAATATGGAAGAATTTTTGTTTTATTTTTATTTGAATTTTACAATACTTTTGATTATTTATACATATGATTTAACCAAGAGTTCACCACCAAGTTAGCGAATGTTTAGAGTGAGTTTTTAAATTAATTTTTTTTCTACTGTGTTGTGGTATGGAGACTCTTAGAAAAAAATCAGATAAAAACAAGAAGAAAGCTAATTTTCGGTTATTCATTCAATTGCGAGATTGTTAAATTTTACTATTTTTAATGTGTTTTTTAATTTTAATAAATTAAAAAAATCTAAGTTTTTTTTTTTAGACAAACTAGTTAAGGAGCTGTTGTTCACAAGGCAAATAACGCGTGAGTTAATCATTGAAAAGTTGTTGTCATTAATAGATTTGCCTATAATTGAACATCTACTGGCCATCGATGAACCAAATGACGTCGAGTATGGTGAAGCAATTCAATCGTTTGATTCCATGTTGATAAACAACATGAACTCGTTGACTTTGAACGAATCTATGAGCGGAATTTTGAATAAAGTAAGCGTTAAGCATATAAACAAATCGTTGGAGTGTTTGGATCAGTGTTTTGACATGAAACGGTGTGACGAAAAAGACGAATGGCGCAAATCAGTTTTGGATGTTTTGGAATTTATAGATTGGCAAAAACTTGACAAAAATCAATCAAAGCTAAATGACAAAGATCTAATTCTCGTTTTAATGAAAGACATTGAGCTTTATAATTTAGTTTTTAATTTCTATGCAAGCAAAAAAATGCATTTTTTGCATGAATCCTTTCAACCATTGTTCGCCAACATTTTAATTCTTATTAAAAAAAGCCACTATAGCAAAGCATTGGAAATATTAAACCTAGCAAGTCTTTTGCATTTGAAACAAACTCAAGCTGAATTAAAAAGACTGTTGAAATTCATGTATCTCACTGCAAACAGTTCTTATGCACCTAGACTATGCGAAGAGGTGAGTTTATTTTTCATTTGATTTATTTATCTTCAAATCATATATAACACAGTCAGTATTTAAAAAAAAAATTTATATTTCTTTTGCTAAATAGTTTAATAAAAATTTAGAAATAAAAAAAAATTAAATTTAAAAATGATGGTAAATTTTTTTTAAGAAACCGAACAACAGTGTTCTTCTGAATCATTTTGCCAATTGTTTGATTAATCCAAAGCAAATACCATTCGAAGATTCGAGGCTTTTGCTCAATTTTATGCTGAACAATTTCGATAATTTGTTTAGATTGACCAAATCAATTGAAGAGGCGATTAGTAGGCGGCGAGTTATGGCGCAAAATGGCCGCGAAGAAGCGTTTTTAGAGCAAATTTACTGCAAGAAGCTTACGGACAAAGAGTACAACGACAATTCCAAAGAAGAAACGGCCAAATCGCTCATAGAACTAATAAATCACATTATCGATGATCCACAAATAAGCCTTAAGCACAAAAAATTGAAGCTCAAAGCTCTACAACGCATTCATCCGGACATATATGAAAAACACTTTGCCAACATTCTCTAATTTTAATTCTTAAAATTAATTGTAATCTAGAGAGATAAACAAAATCTTGTTTAAAATGTAAAATTTTATAATTTTATTTTTTTTCTTTTTTATGAAAAAAATTAATTAATTTTTATTGAAAATAGTAAAAATTTTAGGAAATTAAGTTCGAAAATGCTTCATGCCACACTCAGATAGTTTCCGGTGTGAAGTTTCTAAATTAATTTGAATTATTGTTGTCTATTTTTTGTTATTAGTTACTCCAAGAAGCGAATTTTGTCAGTAACGAATTTAATGAATCGAATTTTGTTTTTCTGTTATTAGCAATAACAATTCACCAATTCATATTTTTCTCTTATTTTATGTTACAACTTTTTAAAATAATATATATAACGTAATTAGTTTTTTTTTTATAGATACTCGATTTGTGTAAAGAATGAAAAATAATTTCAAAATTTTGGAAAATTTCTTAAAACCGAAATAAAAATTTTATTAGAATAAATCTTTTAATCACAAATCGCTAAACTTTTGTAACAATTAAATAAGAAATTCAAAAAAATTTGCCCCTTTTGGTAGTTTGAAAAATTAATGTTTTAATACTGGTCATTATTTTTTTTAAAGTTAGCTTTGAGAAGTTGATTTCAAATTAGGTAATCAATTTCAATAATAACTCCAAAAAGTTCAAATTTGTCAACAACTTCAACCAGCATACCATTAATTTGAAGTTCTGACGTAAAAGATAAATTTCTCTTATTGGAAAAAAACATTATTTTCGCATTAGACCAATTTATATCTATACGATTAAGCCTACACGATTTGTATCATCTGTTAATAATTTGACAATAAAATCCGAAAGGAAAAGAACAATATAATTGATATAAATTAGAAATAAAAGAGGGCCGAGGACACTTTCTTGAGGAAGACCTAATTCAATTTTACTTAAAGGCAACAGAATACTTGGTCAAGTTCTTCATGGTATTAAATTTCGGACACAGATGGTCATTAAATTACTTTATACAAGTCTTGTTAGACCTCACTTAGAGTATGCTATTCCTGTATGGTGCCCATATCTAGAGAAAGATAAAAGAATTTTAGAGGCTGTTCAACGAAGAGCTACTCGTGCTATCTCCGGTTTTAAAGATATAAACTACAACGATAGACTAAAGGCTCCAAACCTGACGAATTTAACCAAATGAGAGGTGACTTAATTCAAATGTTTAAAGTTAAAAGAAATATTGATCACATCAAATGACAATCTCCACTCACTTTTTCAAGCAGAAGTACAAGAGGTCATCCATACAAAATTAAAAGGAAAATAATCAAATATTGTGCCCAAAGATACCACTTCTTCACAAACCGTGTAGTAAATGGCTGGAATAAGTTGGGAGTGGATGCAGTGGAAGCTCAATCTAGTGATATTTTTAAAGCAAAAATAGACAAAAATTTTCATTATATTTTTTGCACATAATCTGTTGTCAGATTTACGCATTTATGCGTTGCAATAAACCATTACACCATACTACTTAGATCTGAATAAAACTCATCAATTTTTCACAATTTGGGACCAGTTATCTAGAAGATTTTTCAGTATTTGCCTTCAAATTTCAATGTGACATCGTCAAAATTTTTATCTTTCATTTTATAAATTTTCTTAGAATTAAAAAATCAAAAAGTTAAGCATATCATTTTGAAGAACATTCAATTCTGTTTATTTTAACATATTATATGACTTTGAGTTTAAGTTTTTTTAAACTTTAAAAAAAGAAATAAAAAATAAAATTCTAAAAATGAACAAAATTTTTTTTATATTAAATTATAAATATCTAGTTGAACTAAAATTCTTTTTAACTGTAAGAAAACCTTTAGTTTATCTCTCCCTATGAGTGTAAATAAAATTTTATTAATTTTTGTACGACTTAAAAAAATTTTTGTGTTCAATATAAGATATTTTAAGACAATAAAATTTTTTAATAAATAAAAAATCAAAATTTTTATTTTTGCTTATTTTTTTTAGATTATAAAATCTTTGGTCTTGTCGATTATGTGACTCCGCGACAATCTTGTATTGTGACTCCATAGAATTACCTAATTAGTAACTACCGCGTTTAAAAAAATCAGAAATTTTTTTTTTTCAAAAACTTGTATGACTTAAAAAAATCCAAATAAAAAACATTCAAGTTAACAAGTGAAGACGTTTTGTCCACAGTTTTTTCATCTCCTTGTTCATACATATCCTGTTCAATGTCTAAATCAACCTCAAAAACTCTATCAGAACCATAATCAGACTCCATTAAAGAACCGAAAATAGATTCTGCATCAGAATCGTCTTCACTATTTGTTTCTTTTTCGTTTTAATTTTCAGAGGTTCTATAAAACGGACTACAGCTTCTTCATCAAAGCTCTAGCTTCCAAAAAAATTTGTTTCAAAATATTTTTTAAATGACCAAAGATTTTACTATCACTTTCAATGTCCATTTTAGTTGAATTTATTATAATTTTTTTAAGTTCAAATACTAATACTTAAGAATTATTTTTATTAAAGTTTATGCAAAAAATTTTTGCAATAGTTAAGTTTTTAAGTATTTTTTTTTTAACTAGACTTATAAATTAAGTGACTCTTTTTTTAAACACCGGAGTTACATTGACATAATCCAAAAATTTCAGAAATTAAAGACATCGATCACAAAAAAGCTATTAAAAAGAAAAATTTACAAAGAAAAAATCAAGATATGCTTTTTTTTATTAAATAAATTTATTAAATTTTTTTTTTTTAATATTTTTAAAAAATGATCGCACCAAGGATCGAACTTGGGACCTCCTGTGTGTTAGACAGGTGTGATAACCACTACACCATGCGATCTTGTATTCACTTACATAATATAAAAAATAATGATTTAGCAAATATTTTTTTAAAATTTTGTTTTTATTAGAATAAAAATTTATTTGATAAATCTAATGATGAGAGATCGCATGGTGTAGTGGTTATCACACCTGTCTAACACACAGGAGGTCCCAAGTTCGATCCTTGGTGCCATCATTTTTAACACTCAATTCAAAAACCTTAATTGTCACACAAACAAAGCGCATCGATTTAAATTTTATTATAAAAATATTTTTAAACAAAAGAAAAAAAAATAAATAAAAGCAATTTAATTCATACAGATTAACTTAATTAGCATTAATAAATTAATTAAGAGAAGACCATATATAAGTTAAAATCTGAGAAAGCTTCTCTTAAATGAAGTTTCTATTACAATTCGATTAAAAATTGTATGTATAAACTTTATTCGAAAAAGTCTTGAAAAAATAAAATTAAATTAAAAATATTAATTAATTTGTTTAATAAACCATTTAATCTTGAACTTCAACTATTAAAGGAGCTTCGTATTGTGTATGTCTAATACCGAATGAGTATCCAGGAGCTGCACGCTTATTGATAGAAACTCTCTCAGGAGAATGAGCACCAGGTCCTGGTTTTAGAGTTGAATCGCCTGGCATCACATTGCGACCTAGCATGCTATAATGAGGAGCTTCAGTTTTATATTTGCCATTATAAACAACATTGTAATTTCCGGGTCCAGGAGTCTTTTATTTTAAAAATAAAATATCAAAAAAATTTTCCCTTTTTTTTTAAATTTACTTTTTGTAAATCTTCATGAAAACTTCCAATCTTGCTTCTTCCGGTAAGAGTATAAGATGGAGCCTGTGATTTACTGCTTTGAATAGTTTTACCCAACATACCAGGCAAAGAATAATAATTTGGAGCTTTTTTTTAAATTAAAAAAAAAATCTAATTAGCTTTATTATGTTTCTTACCAGGTGTATTATCAGTTCCTCTATACTTGTGTTTTATGCCGAACGTATAGGCAGGCTGTTTGTTAAAAACACCTTCCATAACTTGTTGTTCCTCTGGTTTGTACTTGCCTGGGCCTGGTGTGTTCGAGTTGTTTTTGTCCGCATGTCGACTGTAAAGAGAGTAGGCTGGGGTGCCGTCTTTTCCCGTGCGAGTAAATCTCGAATTTGGATAGTAAGCCGGACCGGGACTGCACTCGTCTTTGAACTTGCCGCTCTTTACTCCAAATGAGTAAGATGGGCCCTTGAAATGCACGCTTCTCGGGTCGTGATCTTTGATACCGATGAGACCGGGCAAACCGTATGCCGGACCTGGTGTGCTGTACATGGCCGAAATCGGACCTCTAGGCACTGTTGGTGTAAAAACCATTTTTATGCTTGCTCACAATCTAAAAAAAAATGCTAGGTAGAATCGAAAAATTTTTTCTAATGCTTAAAAATTTTAGAACTAAATCTTTTGTGGTTACGAAAAAGTAAAATTTTGCTTAACAACAAAGCTCAATGAGCAAACTAATAGGTAACCTTTATGAAACAATATATTTTTTTCTTATTAGTTTAAAAACATTTTAAGTTGAGATATTTTTACTAATTAAATTTAATGGACATTTTATCATATCTTTTGCTTAAATTTATTTTAAAATAAAGCTTTTTTATCTTAATAGATTTTTTCTAAATAAAAAATTTGTTGCCTAATTCCCAAATTAAAATGAACAAAAAATAAATAAAATTTTAAATCCTTGTTTTAGATTAAAACAGTTGCACAACATTTTTAGTGTGTGTTTTTTTTTCAAAAAATAGAAAACAATACCCCAAATTAAAAAAAAAAATCTAATTAAATTTATCTCAATATTTGGATTGTTTGTTCTAAAATTAATTCAAATTCTAAATCCAAAATTAAATTTATATTTTATATTTGGAGCTTTTGGTTGAAATTTATGGTTCTCTTGTTTTGTTCAGTTCGTTCTATGTTTTAGTGTGTATGTGTTGACGTTGACAACTTGCCAAGCAACTTATTCAATAATTGTTCTAATACTTGGAAAGATTTTTTTCTATATAACCACCTTTAGTATACACAGTTACTTAATTTTTGAATCTAATAAGAAAGCAATCTAAAGCTCTATGCACAAACACATTTGTTTCAAAATTTAGAAGGTCTTTTATTGTCAAGGTATTTCGAAGGCAGGTGTTATCGAACAATTTAATTTATGCCATAACTTAGCAGCCAAACAAAACTTCTGGTTGCCGTGGAAGTTTGACACAAATTAAACAATTTAAATCCTTAAAGAATTGTGTTCAATAAATTAGTTTTTCGTTTTATTTTTAATAATTTTTTTCCTCTTGAAAATTAAACAAATTATAAATTAAAATAAACAAAATTATATTTTAAATAATTTATTGATTAGAAATAAAAGTGATTTTTCCCATATTAAATTGAAATAATCTACAACAAGTCAGTATCTGGACTTGTAAAGTTTGGAACATTGAACTTTGTTTTCTATTGAATTACATTCTTCATAAACAGTAACAAATGCACAAAAGCTGACTTTTTTTCTCGTTTGACTTTCACAATCTGAACTAGAGCTGTTCTGAGCTTTTTTGGGCTTAGGCGGAAGTTTGGACGAAACTTTGACTATTTTTATGTCTTTTTTAAAAAATTTTTTTTCTACTTGATTATTTGACTTGAAATTATCTTGTTTTTTTGACGATTTTAATTTTTTTGTCTCAACTGAAGGCTTGTCAAAAATTGCAAAATGGTCACTTTTTTTTGACTTTTGAGAATTTTTCTTTGGAAGAGTCTTTTTTTCCATCATTTAAATGCTAGACAAATTGTTTGAATGGCTTGGTTTTTATTTTAATCGAAGAAATATTTTTTGCTTCATTAGCTTAGAATTATGTTTTTTTTTTAAATTCCTAAAAATCAAAAAAATTTAATGAGAAAAATTATTTGACTTTGATATCTCTTTTAAAAAACAATTAAAGATATTTTATTAATTTCTTTTTTTTGTTTATCAGATATTTACAATCAATCTAATCAATCGATTTTAAAATAATCAAAACAACATAAAATATATCGATTTGATGAGATTTGTTTTTAAATTTCTAGAAAATAATTTGTTTCTGATTCAGTTTAATTCAATAAATTTAATTTTTTTTACTATATTTTTAGAAATTTTATTTGAAAATAAACTTGTTGTTTTTACCTTTTAAAATTAATTTTAGTTAAATTTTGATGACAATTACTTTTTGTTTTCAAATACCGTAAAAAATTTAATCATTCAATATTTGTGAAAAATTTTAATCAAATTTAAAAATATTAATTAATGAAAATTTTTGATTAATTGCTCGTCTAAGGCTTACATAACTAACTTTGGCTAACTTCACTAATATTAATCAAATATTTAAGTATTTAAAAATTTCTAAATATTTAAAAACAAAATCTAGATATTTTTTTGTTAATTAAATTATTTTATTTTGTCATCAATTATCAGAATAATAAGAAAATTTTTTTTTGTTTAGAAAAAAAGTAATTCTTATTTTGGATTTTTTTTTGACAGGTAGAACGAAAAATTTAAAAAGATTAAAAAATATAAATCGTAATTTTTTCAATTTCATCATTAGTTCAATTGTAGACAAGGATAAGTTAAGCGCTTTCAATCTGTTTTTGGTCTATAAAATATTTTTTAATCATACTCCCTTATTCACATCACCAACATTAGTAACAATCCAAGCAAATCCATTCATAACTTTATAAGAATTGTTCTAACTTAAAATAATATTATCATTATCATCTAAATTTTCATATTTTTTTATTATAGTTGTCTTTTTCATTTAAAAAAGAAATTGTTACAATAATCTTTCTATTGTTCGCTAATACATTATAAAATCGGTTTATGATTAAATTTTTTAGTCAAAATCAATCTAATTTTCTCCTTAATTATAATCATTTTAATTTATAATTTTTCCTTTCATTATTTTAGCTCATTCTGTTAAATTTATTGTTTGATTTTCTCTCTTTTTTTAGTCTTTTTTTCTATCTTTTCTAATTGAAAGGTTTCATCCTTTAGGAAAAAATCCTAAAATATTTAGTTAATCTCTTTGCAATATTTTGTTCATCTCCAAGAAGCCATCAAAGCTATTTAACCAAAAGTCTTCATTTGTCTAGGAAGTAAAGATATGTGAAGCTCCCATTCCTGAATTAGCCAATTTTTCAACAAAATTTTCGCTTTTTTTTTTCAATGTGAGATTTTAATTTTCAAGTCTTAATTAAAATTCTTGAATATGACTTTAAAACCACATTTTCAATTCTTTCGGTGTTCTAAACTTAATATCTATCTTTCTTTAGAAACTCTTCTCATCAGAACTTTTTGTTAAGCTTAACCCTCAAAGGCCGGATAGTTCTTTTGAACCCATCTTTTTACTTTGTTTATAAATTTCTCTATTATTTTAATTTATTCAAAATATAAATTTTTTTATTTTACTCAAATAATTCTTTCCTTGCTTAATAAAATTTTTATCTCATTTAAAAATAAATAAATATTAAAATAAAAATTGTTATCGTTTAAGAAATTTTAGAGGCCAAAAATAATTAATAAATGAGTCCAAAGTAGTAATTATATATCACATAATTAATTAACTATTGAGTCCAAAATAATTATGAGTCTGTTTCAGTAATATAATGAGCCCATTTAAATTATTCCCAATAACTTTATCAATTACATAATCAGACATGCTTCGGAAAAATCTTCATGATCAAGTTTAGCTAGATGTGTACCAATAGTCTTGTTCTTATCACGTTTGGTCTCATTAATATAAGATTTTTTCACTATTTTTTGTTTGCCATTTGTTGTTGTAGTTTTTATGGGAATTTTATTGTAAATCATATTCAGCTTTTGAGTTTTAATTCCACCTGAAAAGCTCATTATTCTCAATAAATATTTCATGTTTGCATTTTTTCTGAAACAAGTCGGCAAAAGAACATATTTTCCAGGTGAAAGGTCAAATTTTCTGTTCAATTCTCTTTTGTAAACATATTCGCCTGAATTGGCAAAAAATTTTAGATTTAAATCACTTAAAATCGAATCATCTTTTAAAAGACTGTAAATGTGAAAACCGACAGCCTCTCTCGAGCCTTTAAGTCTACCAATTTTTTCCCTATTTCTTAATGTATCTGTCTGCATTAAAGAAATAATAACTGTTTCAGCTTGACTACAAGTAATCAAATATTTTGGATTTGAAAAAAAGCTTTCCTTTCCAGAATTGGAAGAACCGCCGGCATTTACACCAGCCTTCCATTCGCCTTCGAATTGCTCACAATGCCAATCATTAACATATGGACTAACATGCACAAAATCTAGATTGTCAAAAAATTGTACAAAGTCTTCTAATGACATATAAAATTGCCCATTGTTATCAATAGCTGTTAAATTTAGTTCATTTTTAACATCTTCTGGCACACTATTCCATTCTTCTGAGCCCCAGGACCATTTACCAGTCCATGAGATTTCATGACCCCAAGGATTTCTCAATCTTTAAAGATAAAAATTTTTATAGATAAAACAAAAATAAGACGGCAAACTGAAGCTAATAATCAAATTAAAATGATTAAGCTAAAAACTATCGTTACAAAAGGTTGATCAGCATTTATTGATTTGAATTCTATTGTAAATACAGTATGTTGCAAAAGTTTAGAAATTAATTATTTTATTTATCTAAATTTTTTTATAAATTGAATTTTACAATTATTAGAGTGCAAAAGAAAAAAAATAAAAGCACTAATTTGAAAATTTTTTTTTTCTCTTCAATTTGATA
Organism: Brachionus koreanus; assembly: GCA_016987375.1. NCBI lineage: Eukaryota > Metazoa > Rotifera > Eurotatoria > Ploima > Brachionidae > Brachionus > Brachionus koreanus. The sequence continues at coordinate 868,685 of PJRA01000016.1, forward strand.
TATCACACTCGCCATAAAAATATAATTATCTTTTAAAAATTTATAATCAAAAAACTTCCTCTACTGTATATGTTTTCAAAGTAAACATTCAATGTAAAACTTTACTATTTATGTCTGCAAATCTCTGCAAAAATATAAGCATACAGAATTTTGCTCAATGTAAACAAAAAATTTGATAGTCTCTGACCACCATGGAAATCAACCAGTTATAGCAAGAAAACAAAACTCAAACTTTACAACTCTGTAGTTAAAGCAACAATGATGTGCGGAAGTAATTGTTGGGGAATGTGTGAATCTGACAAAAAAGTCTGAGCACCTTCGACACTGGAAGCTTGCGGAGGATTCTGGGGATATACTGGTCTAAGACATTGTCGAATGCTCACCGATACAAAAGAACAAATTCAGAGCCATTAATTCAATGCATTATGAAGAAAAGATTGTACTTAGAATGAAAGAAAAAAGAATACCAAAAAAGCCCTTCAATGAACACCACAAGGACGACTTAAGCTAGGAAGACCAGCATTTACATGGAGATCAACAATCACGAAAGAGCTCATCGAAATGAAAAAGACATAGGGAGAAGCAGGAATTAAAAAAAGTTTAGTTGCAAAGGCAAAAATCAACTTAAGTGGAAATCAATAGTAATGACCCTATGCTCCACAAGGAGTGAGGAGATTTTTTTTTCTCCAAAAGCCAAAAGATTTACTTTTTTTTATTCAAAAAATTAAAAAATTTTACTTTATTAGACGAGTTTTAGTTTTGTTTATCAAAGATTCAAATTGAACTGTATTCAAAACAGCATATGTATGACCAGTTCGAAGTTTATTTTCCAAAATTGGATCTGTTTTATCATCTTGTGGAAGATCAATTGCACAACCAGCCATTGATTTACAATTAAGAAATTTTTCAATATCAGACCATAATAAATCATGATCTATTTTATTTTTTAAATTAAAATTTTGATGAATTCCACCAGTTAAGTCAGTAAGAGAATCATTTATTTCACCGCTGATTAAATTAAAATAGCACCTGTTTAACTTGGCATATGCTTTTTCTAAAAGTGGTCCGTACATTTCATTAGGATATTTCAAATTTCGGCAAAAAGCAAGATTTTCATTTTTAATCGGTAAACGATCATCAACAACCACTTGTACCCATTTACCATAGAGCCAGAATTGAAACATGAATATGCCAGCATAGTCTCTATCAAATCTTTGATCTTTAGGAACAATTTTATCAAAATATTCGTTGTTCATTGAAACTAATGTTAGACCGGAAATCAACCAGCTAAAAGTTAAGTTACTTTTGCTTTTTTTTTTTATTAAATTTTTATTTTAATTACCAGTCACCAAGTTCACCTTGATTTACAAACCAATTCGGACTGTCCTCTCTTTGGAAAACAGGATTCAAAAAAAGTTCAAATGGCCGCTTCCAAGTGTAATTTTCACCACTGTTTGTTTTGTTTGAAATTGACGACTTATTTGCCGGAAATTTATCATCTTCATACAAAATTTTATTTTGCAAACATTTTTTTTTCAATTCTTGAAAATCTTGACCAAGAAATGATAAATATGCCATGTCTAAAAACAAATTTAATTTATTAATTTTTTATTTCATTTCCATAGTGATTAATAATTTAAAAAACAAAAACAATGTTTTCAAATAACTATTTTATGTTTTTTTATGTCACTAAAAAATTTTTGATATTTTTTTTTTTTAAAATAAAATTTTAAATAATTTTCACTGCTAAATTTGACTCATATAACAATTAAACAAAATGACTGAATTTAATTTTCTCATTAATTTTTTATTTTAAAAATTATGAAGCATAAATTTATCTAGATTTTTTAATTTTGAAAAAATACACATAACATACATTAAAATAAACTTTTTTCCTATTGATAAAAAATATTTTTTCGTTTTGATTGACTAATTATTTTCTGTTGTAGATGAAAAAAAAATTAAAACATAAATGATAAAATTTAAGATGAAACAAAAATTTTTTAAAGCTTTAAAATTTTTTTATTAAAAAACATCAACAACTAAAATATAACAAAAAAATATGATTAATAATAGTTGTAATCAATCTTATATTCGTAATGAACTGGATCGTGATAGTAATCAACCATTGATTCAGAACTCGGCACTAAGTATTCTTCGTATTCAGGATAGTCAAAGTGAAATGCCGGCTTTCTAAAAGCGTTTAGGACAACTTCATTTTCACCAGAGCTTTCTTCATCAACATTTTCTTCAGCATTAACATTTTCTGAATTCTCATTTGCTTCTTCATCTTCATCTAATTCACTTTGTTCATCTGCAACATTTTCAGCTGAAATGTTTTCCAATTCAGCAGAAACACTTGTTGAAATAGAAGTAGTTGTGGTTGAAAGAGGAGCAGTTGTTGTTGAGAGCTCTACTGTTGTTTCATTTGCTGTATCTGTTTCATTTAAAGACATTTTGTTTGCGTTGTAGCGACCTGTTACCAATTGTGTCAATTTATCGGACAAAATCTCAACTTTTTCATTAAATTGATTCATTTTGTTTTCCAGTTCTGACTTTTCTTTTTTGACCTGAGCGAACAAATCACCTTCCATTAGCTTTAATTTTGATTCCAGATTTTTTAGAATCAATCCATTCAAAGCATTTAATAATTTTTGAGCTTCATTCATTTTGGTCTCAATGCTATGAAACGACAAATCAACTCGATTGTTGACCATTAGCTCAACACTTTTGAGAATATTTTCCAAATGCTGTTCGGCCAAAGATGTCTTTTTTTGAATGTAGGTTTGTGCTCCAACGGTTTCTGTTCTCAAATTTGAGACTGCTGTCTCGTACATTAGCTTAAGATTGTTTAATTTTTGATCGAAATTGTCAAAATTTATGTCTGATTCGACTGAGTCCAATTGTCCAAGAATTTCCTCATCATCATCATCATTATCAGTGTCTACTAGTTGATTTTCATTTTCAAAATAATTTTTATGGTCCCCGGTGAGATTCATTTTGAGCGGAATGGGAATTACATCTAAAGGATTGACATCGCTGGCACTGACCAAAGAATCTGACTCTCTTAGCAAAGCCTTTAAATCACGCTTTTCTCTTATGTTGTCATATTTCAAAATAAATCCATCATTAATACCAAGCATAAGTGATAATGCTTGGCTCAGTAAAAAAAATTTAGCTATACTTGTTTGAATCATTTTAAATTCTTTGAAATTTCAAAAGGCTTAAATAGAAAAAAAAGCTAACAGTATAAGCTTTAGAGTAAAACGTTTTTTTCTTAATTTCTATAGACCTTGTCTTCAACATATTATGAAACTTAGTTTTGGATATTGCTTTTGGTTTTGATCAAAAAACATAAAGCTTGTTATTTGCTTTAGTGCAGAGTTACTTTATCAATTTTTAGACTAGTCTAAATAACATTTAGCTAGAGGAAAAATTATTCGAGTGTACAAATACTTTATTGTTTATTGAAAGAAAAGTTAAATTTAAATAAAATAATGTTTTTAAGATATATTTTCAAAATTATTAGATTTTAAATTTGTAAATTTAAGAATTTAAATAAAAACTTTAACTTAGAAAATTTCTGAAAATTCACAATGATTTATAAATATTTTAAAAATTTAATAAAATTTTTATTTATTAATATTAAATTTGATTACTTGTCGAATTTAGCAAAACAATTAAAAATTAAAAATGTTTCATTATTTTAATATTTTTTTTCTTTCAATTGACTAGAAATACATGAAGTTTGATAGTTTTTGAAAGCATTGTTTTTGGTTTTTTAATGTTTGAACTGATCTTTTATTCAAAATTCTTCATGGATTTGGTTTAGTTTTTAGTGTTTGAATTAAAGAATGTATCTACTGTTGAAAAAACATAAAAAAGTGCGATGTTTCAAATTAGAAATCAATTTTAAGTTAATATTGAAAGCGTTTTCATATTAAAAATTAAACTTTTTTATCGAAATAAAATGAGTTTAATTCTATATATTCTAAAAATCTTATTATCTTTAATCAGAAAGTATCCACTATCTTTTAAAATAATCAATTTTCTAGAATCAAATTTGATGAAAAACACCATAATCAATGATCTTTTTATTTTGGATAAAATATTTATTTATTATAACAGCATTTTTTTTGACATTTCAAAACTGACTGCAAGTTAATTTTCGAAACTAGTATTCTTCTTAAGATGACTAAAATCCAAAAAATTTTTGTGAACTTATCTGACTATTAATATTTTATCTGACTTTAAAAAACTAAATCTTATCATAAAAAATAATCGATTGACAAATATATTTGAAGAGCTGGCTATTTACAACTTTTGTACTGACAAAGTAAACTGAATTAAGTTAGAAAAATATTTATTTAAATAACAAAATAATTTTACACACATCTTAAAATGGTTTATTTTTTATAATTTATTGACTGAAATAAAAATTTAGATTACGAGCAAAATAATGAGAAAAATAAAAATAATGATTAATTTTCTTTGGTATTTTTATTCGAGTTGTTGATATCTTTGACCTTTCTTATATTTTCTGTAAATCTGTATCAACAAATTTAGCTTCAGCAATATATTCTCTCTCAAACGACTATTGATTCATGAGAAGACTCTTGTTTGATAGCTGCTTTCTTGAATTCAAATTCATTATCTGAATTGTTCAAATTACAATCGTTCTTGTAGATAAAAGCTGCTTTTTGCTTTTTTAGTCTTCCTCTTATAGTTAATAGTTTTAGCTTATGGGATAATGCAAAGCTTGTAACCGTTTGCAAGGCCAAGAACATGAATGCAAATATAGTTTTTAGTATAATTATAGGTTAAATCTGCCACCACTAAAATAATTAATTTGTTATTAAATTAGTTTATTTGTCAAGTAATGAAGTTTTTTTGCTAGGCAATTTGATTTTTATTTGTCAGCCATTAAAATTTTTTTTGTTTAATCAACACATGAATCAGTTATAATTTGAAAAGAAACACTGAATAACTTGGTCATCAAAAATGTTTTTAGAGCTAAAATAATTTAGCAAAAATTTGTGCCTCAAGCTCTCAGTTTAATTAATTTTTTGAGTTACACATTTGTTTTGCATGTATAGAAAAAAAAACTGTGTAGTCATTGAACCACAATTAAGAATAGCTTAGAAACTTATTTTTCGCTGAAAATTGCACTAAGCGCATACCTTTTAATCAAAAAATATTCTTCATTATTTACTCAAATAACTATATTTTACAAATCTAAATATTAGCTTTTTTTATGTAAATATTTTAATAAAAAAAAAAATTCCAAATTTGAAGTTTTCCTTTATTTTTTTTTTAAAGCAGCTCAATTCAATTATCCTAATAAATGGTGAAATTCAAAATATTTTAAAATAATCAATCGATTAAATTAATAGAAAAATTATTTGATATTTGTTTTATATTTAAATAAGTATTTGCTATTAATTTAAAAATTTAAAATGATGATACTAATAAATTAATAAAATTAAAAAAGTATTTAAAACGCTTGCAACTATACACTTCAATTTTGAATCCAATGTATCCTTGACAACTTATTTTATTATGCATTAATAAAAACAATTAACTAACTTTCTTGTTTATTAATATACAGAAGGTTTATAGTATTTGTTTTAAAGACAAATTTTAAAAATGAACAAAACAAGGTTTAACGAGACCACCGAAGCCTCTGATGACTTGATTCATCAATTGGATGACAAAAACAAAGAAGATTTTGGTTATTATCTCTTAAGATCCAACTATAAAGTAAAAAAAAACAAAAAAAATTTTTTTCATTTACTTTAAATTTTGTATAAAGAGAGTCAAGCCTCACAGTAAGTACACCCAAGAAGGTGCTCGGCCGAGAAGCCCTAGTGTGCCATATTCAAATCTGAGAGAAGAAATATTGCCCAACATTCCCAAAGTAAACAGGATTTACTTTACAAAATTCAATTTTTTATCAACAGATAATTTAGTACAATGAGTCAATGTTCAGACAAACGACTAGAGCAACACCAACTGGAGAAGAAAAGCCTGCTGATGAGCGAATTTTTATTCAAAGATGTAGTGATACCTACAACCAACATTTAATTCGAGGAATGAGTGCTTCTCAGCCTTATTGCTACATAACTAAAGAGCCACATAGTAATTTACTACCACCAGAATATACTAAGAGTAAATACGGAGCTTATCCTACTTGGGGTCCAGATGAGCCAGGTTGATTCAAGATTTATTAGACAATATTTAAACTGATGCATTTTTTCTAAAGGCTTTAGAACACGGTCTCATTTTGTAGCTGAGCCTGCTGAGAAGTTTGTAAATATCGATATGTACAAACGACCTTTGACAAACCAAGCTGGTCAAATAATATTCGACTATGGCAGGCCCAATAATGGCTATTATTTGCAAAGACATCAATGTGAGCTCGAATATCGCTTTAAAAAGAAAACATTCTAATTAAAATTTATTATTTTAAGATGACAACACATGGTTCAATAGTAGTCTTAGGCTGAATCAAACTGACATTTTGAAAAATATACGACCTAAGACCAAAGCTGAATATCGGTCACTAAATGAAATAAACAAATTAACGATGAGATCAAAAACAGCTGAATGGCCTCACAGAAGTGAATATACGGGTAAATTTGCCCTTGAAGAAAAATGTTGAATTAAATAAAAAAAAAATTTTTATTTTCTTTTTTTATATATTTATTTTAATTTGAAAATATATTTAAATAAAAATTTTGAATTTAATTTTAAACTTATTTAAATAGTAGTAAAACTATAATTATATTACACAAAATACAACACTCAATTGCAAAAAAAAAAAAATTTATACAATTTTTTAAACAGTAAAACTTGATAAAAAAAGACAAACTTTTAATTAAAATTTTTATTTTAAATAAAAAAATGAATTTCCTAAAAAATACATATCTTGAAAGTGCAATAAGAATATAAAAAAAACTCGATTAAAAAAGTTCATACTTTCAGATAAACAAAAGCATTTTGTCACTTTATTGAGCGAGCAAAAATTATTCTAAAAAATATTATCTAAAAGTTGAATTGATGCTCTCCAACTATTCCTACTATTCTTAAATGTGATAATACACACGTTGTATATTTTTTAACTAAGTCTCCATTACAACCAGTTAGGGTTAGAGTAGTATTTTTGATATTTAGAATGTGTTTTTATGTGTTTTGTTGAAAAATTTAAGCTTGTACAAAATTTGATTTTAATACATTTTTGAGTTTAATGATACAGTTGAACTAGTAAAGTTGGAACAAAATTGGAAGTTTTTTTCTTGTTCATGAAAAAATTATCTCTAATTTCATATGTGTTAAAAAATTATTGTCTTATTTGTATAAAAAAAATATAATAAAATTCAAGTAACAGAAAATTTTTTAAAATAAATGATTATTTCTATTTTTTTTGTAATTTTGTGAAAATAAAAGCCGGGCTCTTGACTAATTCCCGAATAATTAAAAGTTTCTCGGATCAAGAACATACAACCAGTACGAAAGTCGTGATATTACCAAACGAAGAACAAGTTATAATTAAAAATGGACCAAAAATTAAATTAATGAGATCTACAAGACAAAAACATTTAATCAACTTCAATAGCGTTAACGAAAACTTCAACTTTGATCACACAACGCTCCTGCTTAACAACTTCGATATTCTAAAAGAAATAGAATCATTTAATATGAACTAACCAAGCGATTTACACAACGATAAAGTCAAAAAAGAGACCATTTCCATTAATCCCAATTTACTTACCTACATTTCAACGAAGCTAAGAAAAATAGAAGAATCAATTTTAATAACAATAGCAATTGAAATATTTACAACTTTCCTTATTTGTACTATATCAACTTTTTTCAAATACTGGCTTCATAATAGTAGTAGTAGTACAACACTTAAAAACTGCAGCATGATAACATGCGAGCGCGTCAGAGACGCCCTGTAGCAGTTTTAAAATGTTCATCCAGCTTGTTTTTGAATTCGTTCACATTT
>PJRA01000016.1:906134-916668 GCA_016987375.1 Brachionus koreanus
AGGTTTTGAACCCTCCACCCTCTGCTTGCATGACTAACACACAAACCACTCGGCTATACGGGCTAGGCTTTAAGACTAGGCATACTTTATTTAACAGTGTATCAAGGATATCTTGTTGTTCCCTTTGTAGCTCAAATTTCTTTTGTGAAAATAAACAAAAAATTGTAATGTTAAATTAAATTAAGAGGCTTAAAAAAAATCGTTTTAAAAAGAAAATTGACTAATTCAACTTGTTTGTATCAAAGTTTTCAAATAATACTGCTATTTTGCATGATTGAGAGAAAATTCTATTCATTTTTTTCCTAAATAAATCTAGACAAAATTTTCTTTAAAAATTTGATGCATTAAAAGGGAAAATTTTAGTATCTTTTTTTTTAGTATGCTTTTTTTGGTTTTTCTTTTTTTCATTTAAAGCTAAAAAAATTCTAATGCCTCTTCAAAAATAAAAAATTATTTTACATGCTTGAATAAATCAACTAGAACAAGTATTAGACCAAGTTAAAGAATTTATTTTTAAAATCGCAATAAAAATAACTTCAACTAAAATAAACCGCTTGAATTAAAAACTTTAAAAAAAATATTTAACTATTTATTAGCTAAAATTTTAAGTCGACTAATTTAAATTAAAAAAAAAAATAATTCTAATTTGAATATGCTGATTTTTTGCAACTGAAAAATCAGGAATATTTTTTAATAGGCCATCAATGATTTATTAAAAATATCTGTACTGTAGTCATATCCGTAGTAATTCATAAAATTAGAATCGAACATATAAGGGTTTAGGTTTCGGTTAAAATTCATACCATAGTTTGGTTCATCATCACACACAACCCTGCACCTTCTGTTTTGTCTTCTTTTGTAGTTTCTTGGCATTTCGTCTTCACTCTCAGAAAAATCACTTTCTTGTGGATGTCTGTGTCGATGTCGGTGTCTAGAATTGTGACGATGATTATCGTAGTGGTCATCATAGCCAAAGTAATCGTGTCTTCCACCTGGTCTGCGTCCTGGTGGAGGTGGCAGTGGCGCCGGAGGCAATGGTGGTGGCGGTGGTGGTGGACTTACTGATTTTTTTTTAGAACTTCTAGAACCCATTTTTTTATAATTTTTACCAATAAATCGATGCTTTTTATGATTTGCGTTTATTCTTTAAATACTAAATTTTTATTTAATGAATTTTGCTGATTCAATCAGCTTTGCTACAATACCAATAGAAATCACAATAAAATAAAATGAGTACTCAATTGTTTCCTGAGCTTATTCATTTCAAAAATCTCATTCATAATGTTTGAATGTCTTACAAATAAAATAAATTAAAATGCATTTTGTTCGATTAATTAAATTTAAAGATCTTTCAAGCGAATCTATTCTATGAAAATTTGCTGAATCAAATTCTTAGACTGTCAGGATTTAAAATTAACAATCTCAAAAAAAAAAAAAAAAAACATTTATTTTATTTAAAAGAAAAAAAAGAATAAAACAAAAAGATTTTTCTTTATCTCTTTTCATTTCAAATTTAAAAAAAAATTTTTACATGTTTTTTTTTTTCTAATTTTTTTAGAATAGTTAAGGAACTATTATTCAAACGGTGGAACACAAGTGGTAGTGCAAGCTGTTGTACACGCTGATGTACAGGCTGGTTGGCAAAAAGGCATAGGAACAAATGGCGGATTTAAAAGATTATAAGTGTTAATTGTATCAAATGCAAGTAAAGTTGGATCTAGTAAAGGCGGCGTACAAATCGGCTCACACACAGGCATAAAATTTGGACTGAAATTTGAGCTACAAAGGGAACAACAAGATAGTCTGCAACACGGCCCACACCCAGGGCCACACGGTCCACACCCAGGATCACACGACCCACACCCAGGGCCACATAGTCGACAGCGTGGACTACACGCTGAATCGCATGCTGGACTGCAGCCTGGTCTACAATCGGGACAACAACAAGGGTCGCATGCTGGACCGCAGCTTGGTCTACAATCGGGACAACAACAAAGGTCGCATGCTGGACCGCAGCTTGGTCTACAATCGGGACAACAACAAGGGTCGCATGCTGGACCGCAGCTTGGTCTGCACTCTGGACAGCAACAAGGACCGCAATTAGGACCACAATCGGGTCCGCATGGGGAACAGGATCTAGGCCCACAACTTGGTCGGCCGCGAGGTGCACAGCTGGGTTCACACGATGGACCGCAGTCTGGTCCATAGGGCCGTCTGGACGGTCCGTATGGTCTGTCCCGATAAGGTGGCGGTGGACCGACTTCTTCTTTCACAGGAAAACAGCCCCGCTCATCACAATAAGTTCCTGATGTTGGAATTGTAGGTAATCTTTTTGGCCTTGTGGGTCTTGCTCCCATTATTATTAATTTTCGAAACAATTCAAGAAAGAAATTTTTGTTTGGCGACACAAAATATATGTTTATATACTTTTCTATTAAAATCTATTCACTTTGTTTACTATTATGGTATCTTTGTTTATGGCAATTTTTTTCTTAAGTTTACAAAATTTATTATTTTGTAATTTTAAAATCATTTACTCGCCGAATGTTTGCGACTAGATGATTATTTTTATAGAATTTTCATGATCATTTCTTAAAATTAATCGATTGCGCAATAGATTTAGTTAAAAAGAAAATTTATTTTTAATTTTTTTTCTAATAAATGATAAGTAAAACACTAATGAAAAGTAAATAGCATTTTTTAAATCGTTTTTTTTTAGAAAAATGAAAAATAATTTATTAAATTTGATTATACAAATTAAATTTAAAAATTTAAAATTTAAAAAAAAAGAATAAAGAATGTTAAAAGGCATATGGTTTAAGTGAGGCAGCAATATTTTCAATAGGAGTTGCATATGGGTCATATTCATCAAGAGGTCCGAAGGGAAGATGACGATCAATTGGCTTATTTTGAAATGGTTCAGGTTGAAAATATTGCCTTTTTTCCTCTCGAGGCCTAGTACGACAATAGCCGAGAAGAAAATCATCAAAATTAAGCAAGCCATCCATATCACGGTCCATAATAGCAAAAGCTCTTCGACTTGTGTCATAATCATGCTGGTACATGCTCTGAAATTGCTGAAAATCCATTCTTCCATCTGGTCCACAATTTCGTTCATATATACTGCGCACAAAATTAACTTCTTCAGCAGTGACTGTATACTCTTCGTCTTCTTCATTTACCATGTCACATGGTACACGATAGCCATCTGAAAATAAACTAAAATTTAGTTAATTTTTTTAAAAAATCAATTACTCTGCGGCATTCTAGATTGATTGTATGGAGGAAATTGAATGCCTTGTCTTCGATATTCGTCTATTTCCGTAGGAGTCAAAGGCATAACATTAGGATTAAATTTATTGTTGACTGGAGGAGCTCTATTCCCATCATAGAAAGAACCTCTGTCAAATGTTCTGCTTGGTGAATAGTGCGAGTTATTTTCTGGCATTGAATTGTTTCTGTTAAATTGTTGGCTAAATGGCATGTCGTTTTGATGCGGCCATTCGTTTGATTGCTGATTTCCATGAGTCTGAAACTTTGGATTCGATTGAACTGGAAAATTGTTGGTATTTGGCGATGGTGGTGTTCTATTATTGTTTGTATTGTATGCTTTGCTTGATCCAGAACCCATTTTAAATTTTTTTATACAAGATGGAGGAATTTTTTTGTGCTTTTGGGAATACCAAGTTTATAAAAATGGCTATTAAAGCTTCTTCTTTTTTTAATAATTTAAATTTAGAAGCTTGATTGTCACAATTTCCAATTTAAGTTTTTTTTTCTTTTAATTTTATTAAAAAATCGCAATTGAGTAAACTAGCTGCTGGCAATTAAAATTGTGGCTAGATGCGATCGAGCATGATAATTAATTTTTAAAATTTTAAAGCTATTTTTAGTATATATTTTTGTTTTGGTTTATTTTTTTTTGTTTAAAGTGAATGTTCAATTTTTAAAATTATTAAACTTTTACTCAAAAAAATAAATATGTCTAAAAGTAATTTTTCTATTCACCATAGAATAATTGGTCTCATAATAATTGGGAGCTTCATTGCCTAATTATAAAAAATTGTCACTAAATAATTTTAGTTTTTTGAATTCTAAAAAAATATTTATCGAGCTTTCAAATTTTTCCCTCAAAATAGTTTCATTAAATAGTTGCAATTAAATTTTAATAAACTTAAATAAATAAAAAAATTTTTATTAAAAAAAAAATTAAACAAAAAATTCCGATTTTGATTCTTTTTAAAATAAAATCGAGGAGACTTTTTTCTAAGATTTCTAAACGTGAAAAAAATAAAATTAATTTATTGAAAAAAAAAATTTGCTAACAATACGGAAATTCAATAAAATAATTTCCTGAATTAGCAAAAAAATTCGTCACACGATTCAACATTCGCAATCTAAACTCAAAGCTTTATCAAATTCTGGAAACAAATTAATTGAAAATTAGTATTAACAAAATAGTTTATGTAGAAATAAATTTGAATCAAATAAATTCTTTGAGTTTTGCAGACTATTCTTAAAAATCAAGGTGTACATTTACATGTTTATTTACAAATGCACTTAGCCTCTCTTTAAAAAATCACTATAGAGCTGCTTAAACATGTCGTTTTTAGCATTTAGAAAAAATCTCTTCAAAAACAAATATTTTAAAAGCTAAAAGCCATAACAAAATATTTTAAAAATAAAAATTATTAAGTCATAGAGCTTTTGTTTTGGTAATATCAAATAAACAAACCCTCATCTTAATTTAAGTAGAAAATTTTAAATGCCCATTTAGCTAATTTTATAAAATTACAACTAGAGCTTTTATTTTTAATATGAGTATTGAAGTGAAGCTTTTTCGAATTTCTTTTTCGTCTAGTTCATCAAAAGTTTGAAAACTATTTGAAAACGACACTTGTATTTCTTTCAATCAACTCTTAAAATCAAAATATTCAAATTTTACCCTGGTCCGATTTCATTATTTACGCAAAAAATTTTAATTTCTTATTTCTTTCTGGTATCAAGGGTAAAAAGTTAAAATCTTATACTAATATTAGTTTTTCCATGGTGAATGTGGATTTTTGCAATAAAAATATAATTAAATAATGACATGAATATATTTTTTTTAAAATTAATCTAATTTTACATAATGTCATGTTTTCAAAGCCTCTTAATAAAATCTATTGTTTTAGCTTTAGGTAAATATGAGCGTATCAGTGGCATTAGTTAGAGAGAGTATTAATACAGGTAACACCTCAGGAAATAATTCCAAATCAAAATTAATAAATAGAAACGAAGCGAGAAATTTGTCAAATGTGATCAAAAAGGACAAATTGTTCAACAGCAAACAAATTGAATTAATAAGTAATAATAGTGGGAATAAATTGCTCAATAATCGGCAAAATAAAGAACAAATATCGTTTTTTTTTAATCCAAATAAAAATAATAATAATAAAAAATTAAAAGAAATGTCATCCAACCTAACAACCAATAATAATTCAAATGAAAACGATGGCAACAAATTAGCAACTATGGATAAAGGCTTATACGCAAATAGAAATGACGAGATCCGGGCAACAGGTAATACGTCACAGCATAAACGCATATCAGCAATACCTGTACCTGTGTCTAGAAACTTGGAATTGAATAATAATGATCGAAAAAGTTTTTTAAATCAAGTAAATGCAAATTTCATTAATAATCAATCAATATCGTCGACAATAGCAACGAAAAAACTCGACGAGATATCAAGTCAATCGGTATTCTACAATTCACCGACAAAATCAGTCGCATTATTCCCTAATTCACGACAAACAGAGTCAACTATGACCGATTTTGAGAAGGGACACAAGCGGAGTAGTAGCCTCTCTAGTTCGGACGAAACTAGACCCATTTTTAGTAAGTCATTGGCTAATAAAATTGCCAATGCAAAAAATAACTATCAGTCACGACCAATTAAAAAAACAAATAGTCTAAAGCCAGTGACAAGCAATGAGTCAAGCAAAAATGTTGCCTCGGGACTTCAAAAGCCGAATTCTAAGCTTCCAGTATTGGGGAAGCAAACTAGCTCTAACAAGCTTGCAGCGGATAGCTCGTTGAGCTTAAATCGGCAAAAAGATAACCAAAAGACTATTCAATCAAATTCCACTGTTAGTAGTCTAAGTAACAAAAGCTCTAAGTTAGCTGCTATTCCAATTCAGCCTAATTCAAATAAATCAAAGTAAAAAAGACCGAGTTATTATTTTTTTTTATTTAATTCCAGATAACTGTATATTAAATTTTAAAGCTTTATTATTTAAATAAAAATATTTGTTATGATGTAAGATGTGTAATCTGACTCAGTTATAGATACTTGCTTTTATTTTTTTTATTAATTGAAAAAAAAAATTTTTTTTGTTAGCATTATTATTTTTTTAAAGCAATAAAGAATTTGAGTTAAAATTTTTTAAATTTAGCTAAAATAATCAGTCATCAAAATTGATTTAATCTAAAAGAAATTTTTTGTTTTTTTTTTGAATAAAGAAATATAGTAAAATAAAAAACAGTTTTATTTTATTCAGAATATTTTTTAAAATAAGTTTAAGTTATTAAAGCTAATTTTAATAAAGAAACTTGATATTTGAATGATGGGCAATTTTTTTTTTAAATTTATTTTTAATTTGAAGATCTTTAGAAAAATTGTTTTTTTTTTTCTAGCAATTTTAATAGCGTTGAGTTACTAAATGAATTTAAAAAAAATAGAGAGAGCTGGTATACCAGGGGCTTTACACAACCAACTTTAATTCTCTTTTTATTAAGAATAGTTTTGTTTAAAAAATTCACATCAACTTCCAAAATTTTTCTGGTCGTTTTTTTTAATTTATTTTAAAAAAATTCATTTATTCAAAAAAAGATTCGCTGTCTAAAAAAAATTTAGCTCTTTTTTCAGATTTTTTACCTAAAAGAGAATGCAAACATGTGCGAAATTTGACGGATATTCGTTTTTAATTTTGATAGAGCTCATTGTATTAAATTTTTAAAATAAATTTTCAAATCGAATAAGAGTTAAAAAGTTTAAATAAATATTTTGAAATAATAAGACTGCGCTATTAAAATTATGTGATTTTCTACAAACAATTTATACATTAATAAAGTATTTTTGAATTAAAAGAACATGAAAAAATACTTGGTACTAAAAAACCCAAAAAGGTTTTTGATTTATAGCTAAAAAAAAATAATTTAATTATTAAAATCTATTCAAAATAATCAATCTTCTTTTACTTCAACAAAAAATTTTAAATAGAAAAAAAAATAGAAACAAACTAACTGAACACTTAGTTTTTATTTTAAATAATTAAGTGAATTATTAATTGTTAGAAAATAATTTAAAATTAAGAAAATTTTTTTTGTGCAGCTCTTTATTTAATTAAAAACAAAAATAAATTAAGTAAATTTAATGAGATGAAATTGTTTTTTGAATCCAATCCATAAATGAATAAACATTGGTGTAAACTCCATTACCTGTTTATTTTAGATTAGTATGAGATTAAAATTTAGTTTAAATTTTTAATTTACCGTCACAGGATGGACCGCCAAAGCTTACAACACCAGCCAAGACATATCGTGAATTTTCTTTGGTTACCAATGGGCCACCACTGTCTCCCTATTTGAAAATTTTTTTTTTAACAGACTTTTTTTGCTAGTTTATAAAGTTACTTGGCATGAATCTTTGGTATTTGATTGATCGGTATTTCCGGCACTTGAAATTAAGACATGATAGAAAAGAAATGATAGTCACGGCAAAAACCTACCAGAATTGAGTCGAGTCCAATCTAAAGAAGTAGCATTCAGAGTTAGATCTGATCGGTACAGCCACTTGCTGTAATCTGTTTGATGGATCAGCGGAATCTTTTATCATTTAGAGTATTTTAAATTGATACAAAAATTATTTCTCTTACCTCCAGTTTTGCCCTTTATTAATAGGAAATTTTTAATTTTCTTTGAATAAAAATTTAAATTTAAATTTTCTTTACCCATCCAGTAACCATACCAACTCTTCCTGGATCAGCATTTGGACTATCTGGGAGACAAACTGGCTGAATTTTGTCACTAAACGTAACTGGTTTCGCGAGTTTCAACAAAGCGATGTCATTTTTAAGACTACCGTCTTTATTATAATCTGGATGCTATTAAAATTTAAAATTAAAAAAATTTTTTTTTTTCTTTTTTTTCTATTCACAGAATAAATTTCAGCGACTTGGTATCCAGTTCCAGCATATAATCTGCTCAAATCATGAGCACCAAGATAAACTTGCATTGGATTTCTTTAATAAATTTTTAATTAAAATCTTTTTCATTTATTTCAATATTACCCGTTAATGCAATGTGCTGCGGTAACAAGCCATTCTTCGTTAATTAAAGAAGCTCCACACAAAGTTGAACCATCGGTGAGAAAAGCTTGCCATGGCCATGAATTTGGCACAGCTTCGACGCCACCAATAATTCTCATCTCAGAATCCTGTGGTTTAATCACTGGCACACCACATTCTATTTAAATTATTTGAAAATAAAGAAACAAATTTTTATTTTTGCTTTTTTATCTACTAACTTAAAGATGATGCAGCTGATGATGATGATGATGATGAAGCAGCTGTGGTAGTTGGTGGTGGAGCTTGGGTTGTTGTCAATGGTGGTGCTTGAGTTGTTGAATCATCAAAACCTAAACTCATATCAGTGACAATTGAACCGTATGGAGCATGAACAATGAGATGTACAATCAAAAAGAAGTCGTTATATCTTATACTGGTCAAACCACCCTGACAAAAGTTAAACAATTGTTGTCTATATTGATTGGTGACTACAATATTGGCTTTGGAACAATCAATAGCATTATTGGCGAAGATTAAAGACAAAGTCTATTTTTTTAAAATAGATTAAATTTTAATGCACTATTGAAAATTACTCTTCTAATATTAAATGCTCCTAAATGTATTTCTCTGCCTATTAATAAAAAAATTATCTAATCACAATATAAATTTAAATTTTTAATCTTTTACAAGTTGGTATTCCTGAATTAAAATTGATTGCATATTTTGCAGCGTCAGAGTAAGCACCACTGAATATACATTCAGCGTTGGCTTTTGACAAAAAACTTATCAAAAAAATTCCAATAAATTGTTTTATCATATTTGATTTCTATTTTGTTGGCTAAAATTTTTCAATTTCTATTCTTATTTATACAAAAACATTTGACAAAAATTGATATTCTTTCATTACATTTGTAATTTAAGCCAAAAAGCTAAAAAAAAAAAAGTTTTTTTAAATATTTGAATTTATTTTTAATAATATCAATTTTCTCAGTCATTTTCATTCGTTTTACAACATTATCTCATTTATCTAGCTAAATACAAGTGTTTTCAGTAACTTGCCAAATGTTTATTTAGGAATTAAGAAAAAAATAAAGAAAGAAAGACTTATTTTAAAAAATTTATTACATTTAGTTAAGGCGATCAATTTAAGTCTTTATTTTTTTAGTATTATTACATTAAACTTTGCTTTGAGTAATTGATGTATTCAAGCTATGATTTCTAAACATGCCAGTCTTTCCCAAATGCTTTGAAGTAAAGTAATAAAACAAAATTTTATTTTTATTAAATAGTGTAAAATGATACTTCAGTAAAAGCAGACGATTTTGAGTTATACTGAACAGGCATTGTGTGCACATTGGGTCGCTTAGACCCATAGTCCATGTTCGATGTTTTGTACAGTGGATTTATAATTTTTTCCGAATAACCCTTCATTATATCTAAAATATAAAATAAAAAATTTTTTTAGTGAATACTAACAAATTTTTGAGTATTACCCTCAGATTCGTCTACATAAATGGTGGAGCTATAAGCTGCAGGCGGATTTACACATGAAAAAACTGGATTACCAGGTAGATAGCAAACTTGTCTGCTTGGTAAATTTTCTAGAAAAATCCAGTAAATTCATGCTCATCTAAGGATAATAGTCAAATGTGCCAAAACCTACCTGGATTGTCGAATCGTTCTGGTAAATTTTTGGTGCGATAATAATCACTTGTTCGCTCTGAACTCATTTTTAGACAATTTTTTGTTTTCAATTAGTTAAAATTACAAAATAATTAAAATTAAAGTTTTTTTTAATCCTGTTTTTATTGAAAATAAATTATATCTCTATGGAAACAATTATAAAAAGCATAAATTTTCATGATTCTACTATGATTTTATTTGTGTCTTTTTTTTTAAAAATTATTTTTAATTAATCCTCCTTATCAAAGAAGCATTTAGCAAAAGGTTTATTTAATTGGCTCATTTAACCCTGGATTAGTAGACTTGGTAAAATTTTAAATTAAAAAAATCTCGTATCTAATGGAATCAAATGAAAATTTTTTAACTTACATAAACTTCTTAATTTTTTACTGAATTGAATTGATTAGAAATTTTTTTTTATAAATATTATTGAATTCATTTAATTTAGTTTATTTAATATTTGTGTGTAATTTCAAATTCATTTTTGTAATGATTTTAATTAAATGTATTTAAAATGTTTT
>PJRA01000016.1:945791-1024559 GCA_016987375.1 Brachionus koreanus
ATAAAATTATTTAATTTTTTCTATAAAATAATTTTATTTTCATTGAAAAAAAGTATTAAAAAAGATTTAAATAAAAGGGTCAAAAAAGTCATTCGGTTTTTGAGTGTTAAATTCTGTAATATTTTTAATTTACTTTAAAATTAATTATTTGACAAATATTTGTTAGGAATTTCTAGAAAATATTTATTAATTTTCACAGTTTCAAAGATTTTTCAAATAGTAATAGATTTAAAAATGGCTTTGATTTATAAAAAACTATTTTCATTATTGTTGTAAATGTAATGTCCAATATGTGATCAAAAGTTTCAAGTCGATTTTGTGATCGGGGTCCAAAAATTGCTCACCAAACTTCTAAATTTCTGATCACATATAATGTGAAAATACTATGGTTAGAATAAAATATTAAATGATCAAAAATTTTTTTTCTGATTACAAAATTGCTTAAATATATATGGCTTTAATTATTTTCGCTATGTAAAAAATTCAAAATGCTAGGTAAATAAAAAAAACGCTAGGTAGAAAAAAAACTAAGTTAAAAATTATTTTTTGCTAGTTAATATTTATTGATTTTTCTAGGTAAAACACAAAAATTGCTAGGTAAAATAAAATAAAATTCTATGTAAAATAATAAAATGCTAGGTAAAAAAAAAATAAAAATAATACTGCGGTCTATTGTCTCATGAGAGCTTGCAATGCTTTGGCTGGACGACCACGTTTTCTTTTTTCGCCGATCGGAACATCTTTAGCAGCAACAGGAACTTAAATATATTTTAATCTCATCGCTAGACCAACTAGGTGTTTGGAAATATAATTTTTCATATAATGTGGATTACATAACCATTTCACATATTTCACATAACCATTTGTGAACATTTATAAATATCTTTGAATGCGTTTCGAATCGCTATTGACCCATCAGAAATTAATACTTTAGGATCAAATTTCTGTTAATTAATTAATTCTAACCCTTTGGAAATTCCATTAAAGCTGAATGGCTTTTTGAACTCATTTTTGACTAAAGATTAGTTTATGTTTTTTATTTTTAATAAAATCAGTCTAATTTATATAATCGAGGACTCAAGCAATTAAATAACTAAAAGAGGTCTTCCATTAATTAGCTTCTTTCCTGTTTAATTTATCTTTGGATAAAGGTATTGCATTAGTTTACTTCCTTCCTGTTTAATATATCATTATTATCAAACAACCTAGCACTTTGATTTTTTTACCTTGCTTTATGAATTTTAACAACAAGCATTTAAAATTATTTACCTAGTATTTTGAATTTTTTACCTAGCATATATATCCATGCCAATATACATTATATTGAATGTGAAAATGAATAGAATGAAGAGGACAAAAAGTCTTTATTTGGCTCGTTAATGGTATAAATTTCAAATTAACATTGATAAATGATCATTTTTTTACATATCACATCAATTTTAAATAATAAAAAAAAATTAAAATTTGAAAAATTTTCCACATAATTTGTTATCAGTGATTTGACGGCCGTTTTTTGGACTCCAATTTCAATTTGAAACATTTGATCATATGTACATGATTCAATATTTTTTTTAGGAAAATCAAAATTGCCTTAAAAAATTCTGAGAGTATAAAAATGCTATATTTTTCATGATATCTATTTTTTTTCTTTGCTTTTTAATTTATATCAATAAGCTAACTAACTATTGTTGGTATCAAAAACTGATTTAGAAGAACGGGAAAAGTTAGCTCTGATTGTTAGGGATCAAAATAAAAGGAAGATCCTCGGGTTCCAAAAAAAAACCATCAGCTCAAAAAATGAAAAAAATTAATAAAATAATCATCATTTTTTCAAAAAAATAATTTTTCAAAAAAAAATTTAATAATATTTTTGATAGAAAAAATAAAAAGATATTTACAAAAATATAAGCAAAATTAAAAATACTGTTTCTAATATTGTTTTTGAAGTTTCAAGCCTAAAAATTTTTTTTAAGTTGATAGACCAAGAACACAAATTGTATACCCAAATGAGATTAGATGGTCAAATTTCAGGAGAAAGAAAAAATTCAGATCCAATACCGAGTTTGTTAGTGTTAGAAAGTCTCATTTGCTTGCTAAATAAACGAGCTCATTTTCAGAGCGAATTCAGAAAAATGGACGGATACGTATTGCTCAAAAGAATATTCACATCTTTGGCATCACTGAACAAATATCTTGTTAAAAATCAACATTTCTCAACAGGAAAAAGCTATTACTCTTTCATTCAAAAAGAACTGTTTATTGTTTTAATAAACGGTAGTTTTTTCAAACCTGTATTCAGTGTTAATTATTATTATGATCTGAGTGAAGACAATATTGAGCTTTGCTATGAGATGCCCAAGAGAAAGTCAGAGAATAGAACTGAAGAAAAATATACAAATTCAAGCTCATTAAATGTTGTTAATCCAGAAATTATGTCAAATTTAGTAATCGAATGGGAACTTTGGATACCATTGGAATATTTTGATAACAAACTAGCCAAGTCTACTTGCTTGTACAAATTTGCCTTTCAGATATTGAATAAGCTGCTCAATTTTGAGAACAAATCTCAGTTGTATCATTCGAATTTGTTTTTAAAATACAATTTATTGGAAAAATTGATAAATTTTTTACTTGATGCTGATGAAGAAAATTTTGTCCTAGACTCAGCAGCATGTTCGCAATTAATTAATATTTTCAAACATTTTAATTCAATATTTACATGGTCAAGTGTCGACGGACATGTCAATGGCTCTAAAACTGTTACTAAACGGCTTTTTTCCAATTTTTTCGACTATTTGTATCTACTGCATCCAGAGAACAATGTCTATATTGTTAATCAAAAAAATGAATTTTATTTTCATTTGAATAAAAGTAGTTTTATATTGTTCTATTTGTTTAATTTTTATTTTACTTTTTTTAGATTTGATAAATATAGATAAGAAAAATATTTTGACACATCGAAATTCTCTGGTCTATTTGAATCAAACCAAAACTGGATTGGCTTTACTTGGTAAGACAACATGATTTTTTTATTCTAATTGACAAATATACAATCAAAATTTTTCAGCATATCCATTTTTAATATCAATTAACAATGAACAATATATACTTAATTTTTTGCCCTAAAACCTGTTTAAGATAGGCAAACTGAAGTTTATGATCAAAATTTCATGATCATGCTCAAAAATTATCGTAAAAATATTTTTAAGAATTTTTAATTAAAATTTTTCCAGAGATTTGCAAAAATTAAGTCTGACATTTAATTTTGGAAAAAAAAAATTTTCTTTAATTATTAAAAATTTTATTCAAGTATTAAATTTTCAAAAAAATTATTGAAATTTAAGGCAAAGTAAAATTTTTGATCAAATTTCATTTTTCAAAAATGATCAAAACATTTTAAATGCGCAATTAAATTTCAACGCATTTCTATAAATTACAATCCTTTTTCAAAAGTCTAAAAATAAAGCTTTGAAATGTTACAAAAATTCAAAAATCTGCAATGAAATTTAATTGCGCATTTAAAATATTTTGATCATTTTTGAAAAATGAAATTTGATCCAAAATTTTACTTTGCCAAATTTAAATCAAAAGTAAATATTTATAAGAGAAAAATCGATTTCAATTATTCAAAGCATTTGCTGCTTTTTGACCAGAATATTTGGGTTTGTTAACCAAGCTATTGGACTCTTGTGAGTATATTATTGCCAACAAATGACACCACACATTTTATATTTGAATAATGTATTTACATTTTCCATGAGAATCTTTTGGTCTAATGCATTAAGTGACCAATAACTTAGTAGTTGTAGTAGTAGTATATACTGCGACACTGTCGGGTTAAGCTTCTTCGAAGCTATGGCAGTAAATTAGACTGTTTCTTCAGCCATTTGTCCAAGTAAATTTTGAAGTTATTAACTGATACAGAATTGATGATGTAGTGAGGAAGACAATTCCAAAGATTAACTATTCGGTTTGTCAAGAAATGATATCGTTGCATACAATTTTTCGCATCTTCTCTAACGATACACTTATTATGATAGTTTCATATCTGTTAATAATTTTAAACAGTTTGATTAAGTCGCCTCTTATAAAGGGATTATTCTTGTCGCTCTTCTTTGGACCTTCTCGATTTCAGAAATGTCTTTTTCAAGGAACGGACACCATGAACTAATGGCAAACTCTAAATGAGGTCTAACCAGTGCTGTATAGAGCATTCTCAATGTATCAATGTTCAACTTCCTTAAACTCTTAGCGATCATACCCAAAATACGATTTCCACGACTAGTACAATATTTTACTTGGTTAGTCCATTTTAAGTCACTTTGAATATAAACACCCAGATCTTTTTCAAGATTTGTTTTAGATAAATTCTTCGTTCCGTATCTACTAAATATTGTATAATTAAACATAGGATTTTTTGAGCCAACATGCATTACACCACATTTTTCAATATTTAAATCCAACGACCAAGTAAGTGACCAGCTTGAGATAAAGTCAATATCTTTTTGAAGTACAAAATTGTCTTGTAAACACTTAATTACAGAAAAAACTTTAGTATCATCAGCATATTTTTCACGAAAGGTCATTTATGAATATTAAAAATAAAAGTGGTCCTAAAACTGAACCTTGAGGTACTCCACTAGTTACATCTAGCCAAATTGACAGTTGAACCCATGATAACACGTTGTTTCCTCTCGTGTAGAAAGTCACTTATCCAAAAGCTAATCATATCAGTAAAACCATATCTCTTAAGTTTATATAATAACAATCTATGCGATACTCTGTCAAATGCTTTCGAAAAATCAGTGTATATAATATCGACAGATAAACCTCTGTTAAGAGCTGATGTCATAAAATCCAGCGATTCTAGTAAATTTGCTGAACATGATCTTTTTGGCATGAAGCCGTGTTGTGAATCAGACAATAGATTATGCTTTAAAAGAAAAGCCAGCATATGATCTTTAAGCAAACTCTCAAGAATCTTGCATATACTATTTGTTAGAGACAAGAAAAAAATTGATATTTTAATTTTTTATTTAAATAAATAAAAATAAGTTAACAAAAATATAAGTCAATGTTTTTAAAAAAATAAAATAAATTTTTCAAATTAAATGCATTCTTGTTTTAAGAGATTATAAGCCTATTCCCTTTACAAAATAACTAATACTTAATTTCTTTCGCAGAGTGAAAGCTATTTAAATTAAGTTTGTTAATCAGATTTTAGCATGCTATTAAACCATTTGGTTTGTTTACTTTTGACTTAAATTTCAATAAAATTTTTGAACAATAAGTTTTATTTCTGTGATTTCAAGGCTTAAAAAATAGTTAAATAAATTAGAAAATAGATGTTTTTTATCTAATTAAAATAATAATATTTAAAAATAATCATTAAAGAAGTTTTTTGAAAATTTTATGAGAAAAAAATGTATTGTTGTCATTCATTGCTAGACTTAATTTTTTAATTCAGCAAATTTCTGCAAAAAGTTTGATTTAAAATGGTTGTAATATTTCTTTTTTGAATCATAAAAATTTTGAAAATTAAAAAAAAAAATTTAAGCATTTAAGCATTTTTAGAATAGGTAAATTGACTAAATATGTGACACTTGGATTACCAAAGTTTTCCTTTTTTCCACGCAAAATAAATACTTGTGTCCTTAAAAAAAATTTTAAGATTTTGAAAATTTGAAATTATTTTTTTTTTGATAGAAAGTGAAACTGAAAATATTGAAAAAAAAGATGCGGCTAGCAATGAAAATCATTTTAGCAATATTTGTTCAGCTTTGATGAGAATAATGACGGAAATGCTATCAATGCTACCAGATTTAATGCTCAATGAAATTCTCACTCTGCTTAAATTCGAATCTTTTATTATGTTCGCCATGGATGAAAATATTAACAAAAGATTTGAAGCATTAAAATTGTTTTTGGAGTTAATTGATCGATCATTTTCGAAGAGTTTTTTTTTAGCATCAATGGCATCTGCAATGGTGAATGTAGCTTCAACAACAAATTCTCTGTCCGGTCAATCAGTGCGATCATTTGAACAACAAAATTTAAGCATCAACAAAGATTTTTTGCTCTATTCAATGGCAAATCAATTGAAGAAATTTGATCAAGATGATCCTAGATTCATGGAGTTTTGTATTTCTAAAATTATCAATCAGCCATTTAGCTTTGAAAGCTCATATGATCCAAGTATTCTAAAGTCTAACCAAAATCATGTCATATCTCGACAAAGCTATATTTACATTCTTCTATCACTTATCTATTCGTCTAGAAAAAACCATCTTTTATGTCAAAATGGTCTTAAGTTTTTGACCGAATTATTGAATAGTGATTTGGTCAAAATAGAATTTTTGATTACCAAAGCTGGATTGATTCAAGTGATGCTCGAATTACTAAAATATTATAGTGATATGTCAATTATTGGTAAAATTATTAAAGAAAACGGCTCAGAGATTCACAACAGCACAATAGAGTCCCTCTCCAGATCTTCTATCATAAACGAACTGAAACAGCTTTTTGTTTTAGTTGCTGGACTTCTGCTTAAGTTATAATTGATTGTTAAAAAAAAAGCATATTTTGTAAAATTTTTTTATTTTAAGATTAAATGAAAATCAAGAATTAGAAATATTTGGTTTTTTTTTGAATCCTCTTTTGAATTTATGCTTTGACAGTGCTAGTATTGAATATGAACTACTCAATTACAATTTAAAATCAATTGTCCTTGCAATTATAAAATCAGTAATGGCTGCTTTAAATTCAAGTAAAATTTTATTTAATTAAAAAAAAAAAATTTAATTTAAATTCTTTTTAAGTAAATGTAGTTCACGAAACATCAAAGCCTACATTTTTAATCAAAAAAATTATAGCACCATTAATGTAAATTTCTAATTTCTAATTGTCACAAAAAGGGCATATTGAAGTTTATGATCAAAATTTTATGATCATGCTCAAATATAATATTTTTACAAATTTCTAAGAAGTTTTTTAAATGAAAAATTAAATGCAGAAAAATGTTTTCATGTTTAGCTTAACATGTTAAACGATATCCATCTATTGTGCATAATTCTGCATTGCAGAAACTTGCAGACATAAAAAAATCAAGTTAAGTATTGAATGTTTCTGCAATAAATTTTTTACTCATAAATATTTTACAATCTTTTTTCAATAATAACTCTTGAGCATGATCATTTTAATTTGATCATAAACTTCAATTTGCCACAAAAAAATTATATTAATTTTTATGACTGGACTCAGAAATCTAAATTTTTTTCGAATAATTAAGACTCATTTGAGCAAAATGTATGCAAGTGGGTAAAGCTAAGAACAGTTATTTCTGATGAAAAAAATAATTTCTAAAATTTTCTAAATTTTTTAAAAATTTTAAATTTTAGAATATTTTGATCGCAACTTTACCATTCTATTACATGCCAATATAACTATTTTATAGATTAAAGTAATAACACAAAAAAACTTATAAAATGAAGCTTTACCTTCAAAGTGATATCTTGTTTAAATCTATTAAATTAATTTTGATTTTAGAATTCAATATTACAGTTGAGTTTACTAATTATTTGGTCAATATATTCACAACATTAAATACTCTTTAAGTCTTTTAGTCCATGTTTTGAAAGACAGGTTAATAGGCAATGTGAAATTACAAAAATAGCTCTGTAAACAGTACATTATTGAGCAAATTTTTACAAACGAAGTCTGATTATTACAAATTTTATCAGATGATTTTTAAATGATAAGCATTCTACAGAAAAATGAAGAATTTTTGCAAAGTTTTAAAATTTTTTGTACAAATTTTTACAATAATTTACTGTTTGTAGAACCATTTTTGCACAATTTGAAAAACAATTCCTTTTTGTACTAAAATTTCACATTGCCGAGTAACACTTTATTTAATTTTTATAGAATAATTAATACAAAATTAAAATAAAATTATTAATAATTTTTATAAATGAACATTTAAAAAATTAAAAAATCGAAATATGTAAAATGGATTTTTAAATTTTTTTATTACAAAAAAAAATTTGAATACATATAACTTCAACATTGATCTTTCATCTCTTGATAACAAAACTAGTCGAAGGTTTTTTCACCATTAGTCGATAACCTTTAGCAATCATGACTGTTTGTACTATTAGGTACTTTGCTTAGTCTTTTAATTTTAAGTGGTTGTTTAGTAGCCCTCTTTCAATTCACTCTGCAATAAATAAAATTTTAGAAAAATGGCTTTTATTAGCTAAAAATGTTGATTAATTTGTTATTGAAATTTTTGTGTAAAATCAGCCGAGCTTTCTAGTGTTATCAAGGGCAATGTA
The DNA here is from genome assembly GCA_016987375.1 of Brachionus koreanus. Lineage (NCBI taxonomy): Eukaryota > Metazoa > Rotifera > Eurotatoria > Ploima > Brachionidae > Brachionus > Brachionus koreanus. The sequence continues at coordinate 954,125 of PJRA01000016.1, forward strand.
AAGTCTACTGACACATTTAGTGTTTTGAAATTTAAATATTTTCTTGAAAATTCCTTGAATCCATTTACTTAGTTAAACCATATTAAATTAGTCGAAGCAACGATAAAAAGATCTTTTTCTCTTTGGTTGCAAAATTTTAAATAAAAAGAAAAAAGTTTTATCAAACCTATTAAAAAAAGTGAATTTAAATAGTCGATATTTAAATATTAGTTTTATTTTGTCAAAATGTGTAATTAAAAGAGCAAATTTAAAATATACAAATTTTTTTATTTATTTTAAATACAAATGAAAATTTTAAAATTTAACTCTAGTAATTTTTGACCTATTTTGGTCACCTTTTTCATTATAATGTTTTCTTATTAAGTGAAAAAAATTTATGATTTTGGGGAAAAAGTAGAATTTTCTATTAATCTATCTAGCTCTGTCCCAGCTGTTCATAAACGGTTCAACTTTTATTTTTTTAAAGGCATGGAAAATCTGAAAATCAAGCAAAAAGTGCATCTTCAATTCATCAAATCTATGAAAACAACATGTTAAATATATTTCAAAGTGATTTAATATTCCAAAAATTTGTCGCATTTGTGGTCGATTTCCTTCACATTGTCTATGAAAAAATATCTGATAATCCAATATGTGAATCAGCCTACAACTTAGACGATGAACTTAGCATTTTTTCATTTTCCATTTTAGTCCACTCTTTATCACTTGGTTTAGTAAGACTTAAAATAAAAAAACAAAAAAAAATGTTAGCTCTTTTTTTCCAAGGAAAATAATCAAAAAGGAAAATTTATGAATTTATTCAAGGACAATTTGCTTATTCTTAGACACCAAGTATCAATTAAAAGACTTTTGATAGTGGAAAAAATTTCTAATTCTTTTTTTTAAGTTTCGACGACTTTTTTTGTTTCTTTTGCATCCAAATCACAAGCTACAAACTCGCTTGCAAATTGTCAAGCGTTTAATGAATACTACAAATTGTGAGGCGCTTGCCAAGTTTGTCCTCTCTGTTTCAGAAAATGTCCAAGCACCGCTGTCTTACAACACCAAGCTTTCCTATTTTTTCAATCAATTGAAAATAAGCAACGCGACAAGGAACGAAACGGGTCCTTCAGCTCAAGCCATGCTCAAAAATGATACAGAAATCATATCTCAATTGAACAAGCTGTTGGTAGCATCGGGCCTCAATCAGAAAAACGATGCCAGCATTTCTTTGCCAACCTTCTACCAAAACCCATTTAGTGGATACAGTGAAAGCTTCTTTGGTGAGTCGACTAGCGAGTCTTCCTATTTAATTGTCAACTTGAATAAAAAAAAAGGAGCTGTTGATCTATCTACCCAAATTGACAAAGAATTATATGAAGATATAATCAACATTTATAAGCAGTCACAAAGTAATTTTAGTCTATTTGTTAGTTATTACGATAATCTGGCCCAGGATTTGAGCCAGTATTCATGTGACTTGACAAACGAAGTAGTAACCATCCATTCGCATGTGCGCAAGATGCATTTCCAGCGTCTCAAAGCTAAATTTATCAAATCCTATGATGTTAAACAAAAATGGATTCATTTAATTGAAAATTTAACTCATGAAAAGTGTTTGTTGTTTGATGCGAATAGTCGGCCGCAGTTTGATGTGCTGGATCAAACCGAGGGACCGAATCGAGAGCGTAGACGCCTCAAAAAGTCTCATTTGTACATTGGAGAACGATTTTTTAAAAATGATTTCAAGCAAAAGCTCAAAACTGAGACATGTTCAAATCCATTAAAGTACTTGTTAAACAATTATGAAGACTATTTGTCTCAGAATCAAGGTGATAAAAAAGACTCTAGAGAGCATGATAGCACTTTTACGGCTAATTATATGCTCAGTCATTGGAAAAATAGCGAAATTATAAGGTTTTTTTTTTAACTTTTTTCTTTTTTTTTTTGATTTTATTTTAAAATAAAAAATAAAATAAAGCTTTCCGTGTCCATGTAAAAGTGTTATGCCCTACTGTGAAATAACAGGTCAACTTTTGCTAACCGAGACAAGAATTAATTTTGCTGCAGATGGAAAAAATTATAAATATTCAATAGTTAGTTTAATTTTCTATTTTGTAAATTAAAAAAATAAAAATTTAAATCTTTTAAAAGGGAATGGAAAATTTGTCTTATAGCTGGTCATACGATGATATCAAAGAAATTCATCTAAGACGATATTTGCTCAAGGACGTCGGAATTGAAATATTTCTTATATTTGGTCAGACAATTTTGTTGGCCTTCTCTGATTCAAAGGTAACCGGGAAATTTTAAAAAAAAATTTTTTCTCTTTAATTTCTATGCAATCTCTATTTTTTTTAATTTTTCAAAGTTAATGATCAATTTATTTATTAATTCAATTAGCCCCAATTTGTGGCGATTTCTACCAAAAAATAATTTAGTCAGTTGTATTAGAAAAAAGTCTAATTTTTGACGTTTTATGAAATTTTATTAAATTATAGAAAACAAATTGCTAAGATTTATTAAAGAAAATTTGAGAAAAAAATATAAATTTAAAAAATATAAAAAAAATATAAAATTTTTAGCCTGATATTTTAGCCATAACATCATTATTTTTATTTTTTTTGTGCTTTGTTTTTAGTTGTGATCCTTCTTGTGATGGTGGTGTGGTAGTTTTAATGAGCCTGATTATTGTTCTGATGATCTATTTGAAATTTAAAAATAACAAAATATATTTTTACTATTTTCTATTAATTTATCCAAGAGATACTAAATAAAGTGATAATTAATTCTAATTGAATTAATTGGTACTAAATAAAATAGTTGTACCTAATAAATTTACATTATTAAATTATTTTTGTAACTAGTAAAACATATAAGGTACTAATTTTTTGGTTTTAAATTAAATTTTATTTGGTACTACATAAAATATAGTTAAAAACTGAATAGTATATTTTAGCTACTGAGCAAAATATAAAAATAAAATATACCCTGAAAAAATTTGTAATTTTTGCACTTTTTGCTTCTAAATGGATTTGTGACATATTAAGAATTGGATTTAGTTTACCTACTTAACAATAAAAGACACCATTTTTTAAATTTATTTTGACCATTAAAAATTAAATATTAAAATAAATCAAAAAAATTTTTCCAAAATATTTTTTTCTCTAATTTATAAAATTTAATTTAAATTTTGCATACAATTAGTTTTATCACAAATAAAAAGACATTAAAAAAAATTAACAGATAAAATTAGACAAAAATTTGACATTTTTTTGTTGAATTGAAAAAAAAATTAAAATTAAAATATCTCTTTTTTTATCAAAAAAATTTAATAAATTTTAAAGTTTAAATTTTTTTTTTAATCAAGGATCGCAACAATATATATAAATTGATTACGGGTAGAAAATTAAAAAATCTAAACCGTACCGAATCAATAGAAGAAATAAGTTGCCTATGGAAAGAGTCTAAAATATCAAACTATGAATACTTGATGCAATTAAACAAGTACTCAGGCCGGACTTTTAATGATCTAATGCAATATCCAATCTATCCGCACATATTGTCAAATTATTCATCTCAAATATTAGATTTGTCGATTGAGAAAAATTTTCGAAATCTGTCTAAACCGATTGCTATACAATACAAAGAAAGGGAGGACAAATTTTTGGAAAATTACCGAATGATTGAAGAAGCTTCGAGTGAACCATATCACTTCGCATCGCTATATTCTAATAGCGGTACAGTCCTGCACTATTTAGTTCGCTTGCCGCCTTTTACAAAAATGTTCTTAGACTATCAGGATCAAAATTTTGATGTACCCGATCGTACATTTCATTCAATGGAGACATCATGGCTATTGACTAGTAGTGTTTCGACCACAGACTACAAGGAGCTTATTCCTGAATTCTATTTCATGCATGAATTTTTAACCAACCGTCAAGGTTTTAATTTTGGACAGCGTCAAAATGGAGACTCTATAGACAATGTTGTCCTTCCTCCATGGTCTAAGTCTAATCCGAGATTGTTTATAATCACACTGCGACAAGCTTTGGAAAGCAACTATGTTTCTATGAATATTCAAAATTGGATTGATTTAATTTGGGGCTTCAAACAAAGTGGACGTCCGGCCATTGAAGCGATCAATTGCTATCATCCGGCTTGCTATGTAAATATAATATTTTTTGTTAACAATTTTGATAAGTCAAAGGCTTATGAACGTTATTTCTTCTGCTAGTAATTTTTTTTTCTTGCTAGCAAATTTTTATGATAGCTAAAATAATGATAGTAATTATTTTCTTCTGATAGCAATTTTTTTTCATCTGCTTATAAAATTATGTGAATGATAGCAATATTTTTTCTTTTGATAGCAAAAATAAAAGTTTAATAAAATAACCAAAAATATTTTTATTCATAATTTAGAAAAGAATAATAAAGAAATTAAGCTCAATACCGACAAAAAATATAAAAATTTCATATGGAAATATTAATTTTAGTTTTTTTGTTGTCTTTTTGATTTTCTGTATTTCTTTTTTTAGTTGTAGAACACGAGGTCTGCCACGACGTTTTGGACTATTTGAAGATTTTTGTGCATCAGCTTGATAATTTTGATCAATATTTAAATCATTCGGTTCATTTAATTGTAAAGGATTCGATTAGTTTTCACTATTTATAACATTGGATCAAATGACATACTATTGAAACGAATTTTCCAAAGGAGTAGCTTGTTGTTGTTGCTGTCGAGATTCAGATGGTTGAATTTCTAATGCTTTTTTTGTTTTTATTTTTTGACCTAATGGAACATCATGTGCAATTGGGTGACATTCGGGTTTTTTTTATTTGCAAGATAAAGCTAATATATGCTTACAAACATAATTTTTCCTATTAAACGGACATATACACGAACTTTGTCTCCAATCTGATGATATTTCAACTGTCCAAAAAGATGTAGTCAAATTATAGGAAGCATATAAAAAAATTTAGCTATCAAGTGTAAAAATATAACAATCAAGTGTAAAAATTTAGCAATCATTAATTAATTTTTTTTGCTAGCAGTTAAAAAAAAAATTACTAGCAGAAAGAAATAGATCTCAAGGTTTATCATTTTATTAATATTTTATTTTATGGGTGGTGTGAATTTCAAACGCAGATTGAAAAAAAATATTTCCTTTTTTAATGGATTAATTTAAAAAAAAAAAACGGCAACAAACTATGATGCACTTTGTTCAATAATTTTTCTCATGAAAAAATAAAAAACAAAAAGTATCAATAAAATTTAAATTGATTTTATTGTACTTCCGATTATAAGAAAAATTTAGACCATTCTCCAAATAAATAATTTCGTGTTCATTAATTATTTTAAATAATTGAATTAAATCATCTCTCAAGTGCCTAATTTTCGTTCGGTTAAATTTTACATCTTAAGCCTTGTCGAGTAATCATATTTTTGAAGTGAAGAAATGATCTTGGTCGCTCTTCTTTGTATCTTCTCGATTTCTAAAATATATTTCTCAAGAAATGGACACCATGAACTAATGGCGAATTCTAAATGAGGTCTTATTAATGCTGGCTAAAACATTCTTAATGAATCTATGTTCAGCTTTTTGAAACTTTTAGCTATCATGCCCAAAAAACGATTTACACGAGTGATACACTATTTTTTTATTTGGTTTTTCCCATTTTTAAATCATTTTGAATTTAAATTCCTAGATATTTTTCAAGAGTTGTTTTAGTTAATTTTCTAGTGCCATATCTGTTTTTGGTGCCAGTATGTATTACACTGCATTTTTTGATATTTAAATCCAAAGACTAAGTAAGTGATCAAACTGAGATAAATCAATATCCTTAATGATAGATAAAATTTTAGTATCATCAGGATATTTCTCACACTTATTAATTAAACAAGTTGAATGATCATTTCTAAATATTTACAATAGTAGAGGTAGAGGACCCAAAACTGAGCCTATTCCGCTGGTTACCTCTAACCAGTTAGACATAAATATTTTTTTATGTTCTAAAATGAAATTTTTATCTTAACTTTGACGCTAAAGAAAATATTTTTCATTTAAAATTTTATTTCTCACTTTTTTAAGAAAAAAAAATCTATTAAAATTTTTTTTTAACTAAACAATAAAAAAATAATATTATTTTTACCAAAATTAGTTCGGATATCCTGTGGAGCAAATTTCAGATGCAGTTAAGCGCAAAGCAATCGAAACAATGATCAAGACATGGGGTCAAACACCCAAACAATTGTTTACTACCAAACATGCCTCAATTACAATTAAGCAGACAAATATTTTGGAAGAAACTACTTGGTACAAATTGGATCCAAACTCAATTCATAACCAAGTTATAGGAGTGAAATGGGGAGGCTATGTAGGTTCGTTAGAGCAACAAGGTGCACCGGTTTGTGTATGGAAAGAAAATTGTAAAAAAAATATTGTACAGTTAATTAGCCTAACAAGTGGTGAAGTTATCGGCTTAGCTCAGCATAAATGCTTACTAATTGATCGAGTGAAGGAAACTAGTTTGAAAAATTTAGAAACTCTTCCATCTATTATAGAATGGGCTTCTTTTGATGACGTGATCAAAGTTTATAGATCAGATAATGAAAAATCTCCGAGTAATTTAATTTATATGCGTGCTAATGAACAAGTAAAAATAAAATGAAATAGAAATTAGAATTTTTTTTTTAAATTTAATTTTTTTATTAGACTGTGGTATGCTGTAATTGTATTGGAATAAACTATTTGGTCTTAGGTATGAAATCCGGCTTGTTATCTGTTTACAAATTGCGCAAAGAAAAAAATCAAATAGTAATCTAAAAAATGAAAAAAAAAATATTTTTCTAAAATTAAAATTAATTTTTAGCTATGTGAAACTTTGACGTGCAACTTATATGGTCATAAACAAGAAATAGTAGATATAACTGTTTGTTTGGCATTTAGTACTATGCTCACATGCAGTCAAGATTTGCTAATTATATGGGACACCAACAAGTTTTATAATTTATCAACAAGATAAACTTTTAAATAAAAATTTTTTTTTAGATTAAGCTTTGTTAATTCAATTTATTTAAAAAATCAGTTTATTTACAAGACGTGTATCAGTGAGACTACTAATGAAATAGCTTTTATTGCGAATAAACCAAATAAATTGTATTTTTATACGGGTAATTGTGACTTTATTGGCGAAAAAGACCCCATGCATGATAGTCAAGACTCTAACAAGAGTGTATTTATGAAATCACTGTGTTTTTCAAATCTGACTGAAGGACTAAATGTGAATGTTATTGGAGTTGGCATGTCAAATGGCAGAATAAGGCTCTATAGCACTTGGGACTTGACTTTGTTGAGAGAAATTTCCATTAATTATGATTCATCTACCATGATTGGTTCCATAATAAGCTTGACATACAGCCGAGATGGTAAAAGGCTTTACGCAGCTGATACATATGCCAGAGTTTATATACTGGAAGCGTTTAATTCAACAGCCTCTTTGGCTAAAATGCATCAATCACAAGTTTTAACATCGATCAATACTTTACTTTCATCAATAACTGTAACTACACCGAATTATACTTCAAATCTAGTTTATTTTTCGTAAATATGTTTATTTTCAACTTTGATTTTTAGTCCGTTTTAATATTTTAATAAATATTTCTTCTTTATTTTTATTATTTATTTTTTTTAATTTATAAGAATTCACAAATAAAAATTTTGATTAAATTTTGAAATTTTATTTTTAAACTTAATTAATTCTGATTCCAAACATTTTTTCATATTTAAATTTTTTTTCTTTTTTTAAATAAATTTTGTTAAACAGTATTTGATCAAAATGAAAAAGTATTAGTGAACCAAAATGTTGAATAAAATATTTTGATTAAAAAAGTCAAGCCTTTGAATTTTTAATTAAAGTCGTTTCTCAACAATAAAATTAAAGTTTTTTATTATTCAAATTTTTTTTTTTTAATTTAATTAAACAAATCAATAAAAAGACTTCTTTAGAATTTTTTAAAATTAACAAATAAAGTTTTAAATTCGTTTTTTACTTGATGTTGTATTTTGTTTGAAATTTAAAATTTTATTAAATAAAAGTAATAAATTTTTATAATAGAAGAATTTTTTTTTTAGGAAAAATTTAGAATTTTATTTTTGAATTAAATTATTAAAATAATAATTTTACTTTTTAGAAAATGTTTTTTTCAATGACTTTCTTGATTTTCTTTAAAATTTGTTTTATTTTTTTTTTTTCAAAAATGAATTGTATTGAAATATGTAAAAAATTTCCCAATGAAAAAGATGCAAAAAAATCGCTTCCTTTTTTATTCAATTTAACTCTTATAAAAGAAACTACGCACAATTATGACTTTTTTCATGTGCATCTTAAACAATCAAATTACAAAGGCTTGGGACTTTTTGCCTCTAAAAAGATTCCTGCAAACAGAACTTTACTTTATTACAAACTAAAAGTATACCAAAGAAACAAATATATGCTTTACAATGGTGGAGAATATAGCTTTATTGTCTACAAAAACAAATGTCAAAAAGATTTCGATAAAGTTGCTGATATTTACGATGATTCGAACCCTAAACCCAAGGCAAGAAAGCCGTTTTGGGTAGGAATAAAAAAATCTACTTCTATATTCAATGAATTTTGAAAAAATAAGTACATGTTTTTTTTTTAGGGATATTTGGTTAATGAGCCCAGTGAAAATCAGCGCCAAAATATGGAGATTTTTCAAGAAAATGAAAAAAAAGCATACAGCGAAGGAGATATAATTATCTACTATCTAAAAACAACGAGGGAAATTGAACAAGATGAAGAATTGACATGGTATATTTATTAAGTAATTATAAATTCTAAAAATTAACACTTAATTGAAGGTGCTATGGAAATAGTTACACTAGAGACTATAAAACAAGTTGCCAGAATAAATAGTATATTTTTCATATTTTAAATTAAATTGAAAATAGACTGTTTTTTGAATATTTAAGAAATTTTTTTTATAACTAGATGGTAATCATTTGTCTTTTAAATCAAAATCGGTTAAAACATTTTTTTTGAAAAGAAGAAAATTTTTTTAACATCGGGTCAAAATGATCCTTTTAATTGAAATAAATCTAAAAAAAATTTAAAATTTTTTAAATTTTTGTATTTTTAAAAAACATTGAAAAAAAAATTTTCTTTTTATTTTATTAAAAAAAAAAAAGATTTACAAAATGGTTGTTTTTTTATCTAGCCGTACTGATTTCGAAGTGCATTTACCATTTTTACTGTCAAAATCCGATACTGAACTAAAATTTAAAGCCGGTGATTTTTTCATTGCTGATTGCTGAGGCGATACATTTGAACTAGATGAACTAGACGAATTTGCTTGTTCATTCAATTTGGCTTGTTTCAAAATAGAAATTGGTATCGGAATCGGAGTATCTTGTTTGCTTGTGTAAATGGCATTATTTATGTTAAATGAGACATGATGATTCGAACCAGGCACTTTTGCTTTAGACTTTTGTATACCACTGTTAGGACTTAAATGCTTTTTATTTGACAAAGCTGAGCTTAAATTATGTGCATTAATACTGTTATCATCTATACTTTCAAGTTCATTGTCTAGCTGATCTTCATAAAAGCTCGAATCACCGTTTTCATTAGTCAAAAATTTAGCAGAAATAGGTGACGAAGTATTGTTCACTTCAAAAGCTCTGTTTAGATTTGTAGTTGTGCTAGAGGGAGCTAGAATAGTTGCATCTTTGAAAGCAGGCTGGGATTTGGAGCGAGGGCATTTTGTTCTCTGCACAGCTTCGTTTCTTTGATTTGACAAACAACTATCTACAAATTCTTTGCTATTAACCACTCGGTCCGAGAACACTTTTTGGTTATTCAATGCCAAATAGTTATTGATAATGTTCTCGTTTCTGTTTAAACTATTTGCTTTGTTTAAATTAGCATTTTTATTATTTTTATCAACATTTAAATTATTTGGATTAATTATTTTTGTAAAATTTTTTATAAAATTTAGATTGTTTTTGTCTTGAATAAAATTACAATCAATTTTGTGCACTACTTGATCAATTTGTCGTGCCAGTAAGTTTAGAGTAGAACTTATTTGCTTTAGATCGTTGACGACCAGATTCAAATTGTCCTGACTGCTGGTCGAGCATTGATTGTAGTTGGTAGTGGAATTGCTCTGGTTTTTGGCCATTGGATATCTACAACTGCTTGATGTAGACGAGGATGACGAGCAAGAAGACGTTGAATACGAAGAAGATGTTGAACTAATTGGTTTTATATTCAATAGATCAATATTTTCATTCATTCTCTAACTCATGTTAACATTTTCTAAAAGTTTTTGGTTTTTAAATATCATTAGGCATAAGAATCCCTCGAGAAGGTAGATCGATGTTTAATTTAGAAATTTGAGCTATTGATTTTTGTTCTAAAAAGAAAAATTCTATGAAAATATTTGTTTTCATTTAATTATCGAATTATATGTGTGTGTATCATGATCTCGGTTGCTCACCAAAATTATTTGCAAATAGTGATTTGAAATTTGCTATCGTAACTAAAATTAACTATTTTCTTTTTTGGAAATTTTTCCGTTAAGCACCTAGTTAAAAATTTTTTCAAAAAAAACAAAATTAGAATTTAGAAATTCTTTGGTTGATTAAACTAAATTTATTTTTTGAAAAATTTATCAAATAATTAATTAATAAAAATGAAATTTATCTTTTTTTTAATCAAAAAAGTTAATTAAATATTAAACTTTTGATTAATAATTAAATTATTGATTTTAATTTCAAGATTAATCAATAGGCTAGTAAGCCCATATCTCAAGAAGCTTATTAACACTTTATTCATTATTAAAAAATAAGTATTTATGTTAAAAGTATATTAAACCATAAAATTGAATAGAATTATTGATTCAATTGTTACTTGAAAAAAATTTAACATCAAGGTATTTAAGTTAAATTATTCAAATTTTGAATTAAAATCTTTATAAACTAAATTTACATTATTGAAAATTGAATGCTTAAACGGTGACAACTTCAATTCGTCATTGATCTCTTATATCTCTCATATATTCAAAGGTCACTAGACTTTTGATTAAAAATTAAATTATTGAAAAGAAATTAAATATTCCATTGTCGAAAAATTTAATTTTAAAAACATAAAAAAAAATTTTTTTTTACTTCCTTAATCATTACAAAAAAAAAAAAAATTTTAAAAATTTTTAGAAAAAATATAAAAATAAGGTTTTTGATGTAAGATCATTAGGCATATGAGTAAAATTAAAAAAATTAAATAAATTTTTTTATTTTAACATTTAGAGAACTTTGCTAAAAAATTTTGATTAATGTTATAAGTACTTGTATTTAATTTATTATTCTGAAACTTAGCTTAAAATTAATTTCATAACTAACACAAAGATTATTGTTTTCTTTTTTAAATAAACTTAAAAATGATATTCAGTTCAAAATATAGATAAATTTTAACAATAGATAAAAATTGTAAATGATTGATTGTTATTGAAAAAGTGCTCTTCGATAAAGAAGTTATAAAATTTTAAAAAATATCCTATCAATGAGAACTAATTTCTTAATCATGACAACAATACTTAAAAATCAAATCATGTTTCTTTATTATTTGTATTTATTACGAAAAAAAAAACCCAAGATAATAAATTTGTATATGCTCAAGTTTGAGTTTTGTTTAGTGCACTGGGAAAAGAAATATTTTATATTTTAGTATAGAATTGAGAGATAGAATCTTAAAGCTAATTAGTTAAACAAACAGTTGTTTAAGTCACGCAAAGCATTTAAATAAATCGATAGAATAAAACTAAAATTTATTAAATTAATAAAATTATTTAATTTTTTCATAAAATTATTTTTGAATTAAAATAATAAAATGGCTCAAAATTTTATTCTCTATTCGCTTAGTCTCAAAAAATATTTAGTTCTTGGCTCTACATTCAACTAATTAAATATTTGTGCTCAAATTTGGCTTAATTATAAGCTATGTAAACACCGAACGCAAAACAGCCTCGTCTGTTTGCGTCTGTCTACGTGATTTTAATATTGCTCGAAAGAGAAATCGTTTAAAAGAAAAGCCAATCACCATATGAAACCCTTCCATGTATAAAATGTCTTTTATTTATTTGTTTAGCAGATATTTTACTTTTGAATTCTTTTACTTGTAGGGTTTATTTTCGAGTGTTTCTCTGCCAGGCTCAAGCAAATATTTCTAAATAATTTATATTTATTGAAAACGGAAATTTTTTACTTATGGCACGATAGAAATTAAACAAAAGTAAATAAATTGTTATTTAAAATTACAAATTTGAAATCTAAAAGCAACAATTGAATATTGATTTGAATTCAATTGGAAATTATTTGCATCCAAAAAAAATAAAACACTGTTTTTATCTTGCTTCTTTCAAGGCTCACTTTTTATCGATGCATAAGTGATTTTTCTATTGTTCAATCATTCAAAAAACTCAGCTCTTAACCATTATATAATAATGAAGCTTTAAAAATTACATTTAATACCTATTTAGCTAGGGATCTTTATCAGACCAGACCGGTTCTTAGGAGCACTCTTCTTACTCGATGCATTTAGAAACATGTGAACACGAGGCATTTAGTCTGAACCGAGCTTTGTTTAATAAACTATTAATTAAAATCTTTTAGATCACAAAATACGCCAACTAAACAATATTAATTAATATCTACTTTTCCATATTTTTGAACAAATAAATAATTAAATTAAAAAATAAAATTCTTCTCCGGATTTATGTGCTAAATAATCTTAAAATTATTTTAAATAAATTTGAACAAACTTTAAATACTAATTACATAGTGTTTAAATGCTATTTCCTCTTGGTATTTTCTCTATCCTACAATGAGTTCTCAATTAAATATTTAATTTCTTCTTGGCGAGAGATTCTGGTGGAAAAATCAACTTCAATACTTAAATAATTCTACAACTTTATTCTTATTTTTAAAATTAATTAGCACTAGAAAGTCCGAGTGGTTTTTTAGACTCCTTTTAGAAAATTGAAACTTAAATATTTTTTGATAGAAATAAAACTTTATAAAATAGCTTTTAAAAATTGAGCATCGTATTTTTAATTCTTAAAAAATTCTTTTTTTTCAAAAAAATATATTCATTTTTTTAACAAAACTATATTTGAAATTTTTATTTATATTTTAATCAGCCGGGCTTAAAAAAGAATTCTTTTTTAATTCAAAAAAATAGTCAACAAGTCAAACTATAAAAAAAAAAAAAAAAAAACATTTTTTTATTCATCCACCAAGTTGATTTAAGCTCTAATTTCTTTTAATAAATAGAACAAAAATTGTCGCTAAATTAAAGAAAATAGATAGAATTTTCTATTTTTTTTTCTAATAAATTCTTTTTAGATAAATAAAGCAATTTGCATTAAATATTGAAATTAGCAGACTGGAATTAAATAAAACAACTAGATGTAAAATTCTAAGCACAAATTAGAATCGTGTTAAAAGCAATATTTGCTAAACAAAACCAGAATAGAGAACTTTTGAGCCGAGCTAATCTTTGTGTTTAATGCATTCTTTTTGTTTATAGGAAATCTATGAATTCAAGTTAATAGGCATTTTCAAATAGCCACAGGGCTCTTTTTGGATTCCAAGTTAATCTCAAATTAAAATCACATAGAACAAATACGGAAATTGAATTCTCGCTAATTTCTTGTTGACCAAATTTTGGAAATTCACTTCTTAGCGACATTAATTTTTGAAAGAAATTTTAATTCTATGCTAATAGTTTTTTAATTTATTCGAGTTTTTTAATAAATCATTTGGGAAACAAATTATTTACTTCCATTAGCATTGTCATTTTAGATAGAAAATACTATAAATCTTTGTCTAAAAGAAAGTATATTTTATTCAAGTTGACTTTTTGAATAATTAAGAATAAACGAGTAAAATGTGTAGGAATAAAGAGAAAAAAATCTTCAATTATTCCTCAAATATACTTAACTAAAGAGTATTTGTAAACAAATAGATTTATTTGAACTAATTAGTAAATAAGACAAGCTTAATAAGCGCCCGGAATTCCTGGCCGACTCAGACTCTTTTAGTTAGATTTGAAAAGGCCAAAAAAACAAATTCAACACCAGTTTCTATTTTTATTATTAAAAAAATCCTTTCATTTCTAATTATTTCAAGATTTGATTTTAATTAAAGCTTTTTATTTTAAATGCAAAAATTTAATTTGATAAAGGAATCAACTAACAGTCTTAACACAAAAACTGCTAGCAGAAGATATGAGTTGAGGAGAAAAAGCTATTGTCTTAATCGTGAAAGAATAGAGAACTCTTTTACAAGAACTAACTTTTTTACAAATAAAGTTGTAAATGAAAGGAATAAGCTGCCGAAAAATGCAGTTTTTTTGCTTAGACTCTAAGTTGTATTTTATACTACTACTACTTCTACTTGAAATCCTTGAGTTAGTCTAAAATTTTTGCGTTTAAATGTCTTAAAGACCTGAAAATAATTTTATTAAAAAAGATTCTTTTGTAGGATTTTCAGCGCATGACAATTAGTTGAAATTGCAAATGCCGGATTAAAATTTTAATTCTTTTTTTAAAGTAAATAATTTTATGCAAAACAACCATTTGAAAAGAAAAATCATCTTTTGTGTAAACACAATAAAAAGCTTTTATTAGTTTAAATCAATTAACATGGTTTATTGTTAAGCTATCTGCATGACCATTAGGCTTTGAATTGATTTTTCAATTTTCAACTAGATAAAGAATTAATTGAATTTATTAACACACACCACAAGATATCGTTGTGTGCTATTTTTTCGTTGCAAGGCTTTCTTTATTTTTAGATCAGATTTGACTAATTTATCTATTTCTTAACAAGATATTTAATCATAAAAACAACAGACATATTTAAACACAAATATTTAATGACAATATGTTTGGCTTCTTTTTTTTTCGAAAAAATAAAAGCTTACACAAAATAAACATAAAATTAAAAGTTTGAATTTTTCCTAAAATTTAATTAAACTAAAAAATAAATTCACTAATAAAAAAATTAGCTTTAATTTGGTAAAAAAAAAATTTGTAAAATTTTGCTTATTGAATTTTTTTGTTGAGTCTAATTCAATCCAAGTTAATTTTGATAATGGACAAAATCTAAATGAAAAAAAAAAGCTCTATATTTTAGCTTAATCTAGCATATGCATAAAGAACAAGGTGTCTTAAAACCTAACTGATCAGCATATTGAAAGTAGTTTAAATTTTTTTTCATTAGGCTAAAAATAGAGCTCCAAAAAGCCGTAAGTCAATTTTACTATTATTTGAAGTTAATTTTAATTATCCAATGTTTCTACTCGAACTAAGATGCCCACACAACTTTAAGATAATCGAATTCGATCTCTTAGCCAGATAAATTCAAGTAATTTAAAATCTGTTTAGCCTAAAATTCAGTCAAACAAATTTTAGTTCCAACTCGATAATTTGTAATTATCTAATTTAATAACAAGACAAATAACTATCTTTTTAGCATAAATAAACTATCTCTTTTTTTTTTTATTTAAATTGAAAATGTTAATTTTTATAATTGAAAAAAATTTATATTTGAAAAACTAACTTAATAGTTTACTTTACTGACGGTTCAAATTTTTTATCCATTTGAAAAAACAGTCTACTAGAATATGCATCTAAATAAATGATAAACTGCATGCTTTAATATTAAAATAAATTGTGTCTGAGACATTTCGCTTAGTGACTTAATTATTAATGATTTAATCCTTAATAAACGAGTTGTTCTTCTTTATAATCAATTAAAGAAAATCTGAAATTATTTATTTTTATAAAAAATTAGTTTATAAATTTCTATTTATAAAATAATAAATCGAAATTAAAATAACTAAACAGAAGAAAAACATTGTTTTAAAATTGATAATTAATTCAATTGAATTAATCTAATTTAAAAATAAAATCACGCAGCAGTTGAATAAATTGTTTTTAAAATAAAATAAATATCATTTTTTATCTAATTTGAATATTTTTCTATAGTATTTTGCTGATAAAAAGTTGTCAGTCGGAGCTCGATTATGGCAAATTGGCCAACAATTTAGATAAATGTTAATTCAATTTTTAATTTTTATTAATTATTTAAAATGTATTTCTTTAATGCTCAAATTCACATTCTTGTCAAAAGCTTTTATAAAACAATATTATTTTTCATATAAATTTATTGACATATTCTTGTTTAAATCAATTTTAAAAAGCAATTGACCTGATCACTTAATGTCGAGATACCACAAGTCATTGAAAATTTTCAAATATTTAAAGTTAGAAGAGCTTAATTTTACAATTTTTTTTCATTCTAATTTAGCTTAAGGTATTCAACTTTGAAAAGATTGTAAATAATTTTTTTTTTAAATCAAGAACTTATCGAGTACAAAGTTTAAGGGAAATGAATTATATTTTTTTTATTTAAAAATTTGTTAATGATTTTTTTACCCATTTAAGGAAAGGTATTTGATCTGCTTGTGCTGATTTAATCAAATATGGCCAGTGCTCTAATAAAAATATTTATTTTGAATTTAAATTAGTTTAGCCATATTAATTAAATATTTGAAATTTCAAATATTTTAATCAAGTCGAATTGAATCAAGGCCAAGTGCTGAAAATTGTTTATTTTTATACTTATTAATAAAAAAAATTACCATTTCTGTTCAGACTAAATATTTTTGATATAAAAAAAAATTTTATTTTTTCTTTAGGCTGCAAAAAAGAGATAGAATAAAAGACTAAATATCAGAGATAAAAATACAAAATAAGCATTTAATTTTCTAAATAGATTCTTAGGAAAATTAAAATAATTTTATTTTGTTAAAGGAAATTATACATTGAAGCTGTCCAAATTTTTATTCACCAATCGAAAATTATTGATTTGGATATTTCTCTAGGCTTTTTATTGATAAGCATGTGCAATAATAGACAGCAATATTTGGCATAGACTTGTAGTTTATCAAAAGATTTTCTATATTGCCTATGGCATTTGGCTTCATTTTAATAGCTGACTCAAGTCTAGAAATCAATTTTATTTTGATAGCTTGTAATATAAAATGGTTCGTCTTATATTCCGTGTCTCTTAGCATTTGACATGTTGAAAACATATCATTAATGAACATTGCAATGTTTTTTTAGTCAAACTTAACTTCATTAATCTTCAAAGACTCAAGTATTTTTGTCCTTGAAAAGTTGTCCAAAGCAGTTTCATCATACATGAGTCTTAGTAGCAAAAAATATGTCTTTTTAAATATAAAGATTTTTTAATTTAAAATTTTTCGGGTATGTGTGATTTTGATAGTAAAAATTTTTATCACAGTTAACTTTTTTTTCTATTAAAATTAATTAACTCGTTAAATCGTTAAAATATTTCAAAATTCTTTTATTTTAAAAGTTAATCAATCAATTTATTTTAATTAGGCTAAAAAAGAAAGTTAGCAAAGGTAATATCATAAATAGTAAATTACAAGCACTAGATTAGGAATATTTTTTTTTTTGAACTGATAATTATTTGAATAAGAAAACTTAGAGAAAAGTCCTACTTGAAAGATATCTTAAGGTCCTATTATAAAAATAAATAAATTTTTAATTAAAATCATTTTGTCCTTTCATATCAATGTTATTTTATTAATGTTTTTACCAAAAGTTGTTCTTTGGATTAATTCAGAGAAGAATTATTTTAAAAATTAGTTGAGGATCAAAAGAAATGATTATTAAACAAAGGTTAGGGATTATTATTCTAAAGTAAAGTATCCTTTTAGCTAAAAACTATTGACATTGGGTCAAAAGTATTTAGAATAGTAGATTTTTGTCAAAAATAAGTTTTTATTTAAAAATAAAAATAAATTAAATAATATTTTATTCAAAATTTGTCAATTTGTTTGATTCCTAAAAGAGTTTTTTTTTCAAATTTAGCTCTGTTCTACTATTGAGTCATTTAGGACAACAATGATGATAAGTTTGACCAGACATGAAGAAAAACAGCAGGATTAAGGAAAACAAAATTAAAATGTTTGTTCATTTTTTATGTTTGGCAATTTTTTGATTTAAATAATTGAAGAAAAGCAAATATTGTCTTTATTTGAATATTTTTTTCATTCTATTTTAAATCTCAAATTTTCAGATATTTTACAGCATCAGAAAATCATGCTGTGACTTGATTTAAATTAAAAAAAAAAATTTTTTTTTCAATTTTAAATGTATAACAACTTATTTCAAGAGAGCAATATCATGTTTATCTCAGTTTTGATCTAAATATCAAGCAATTCTCTAGTTGTTCATTTTGCAAACATTTAAAACTATTTTTCATAAATCAAATGGCTAGCCTAGAATTTTACACATGAACTAAGTGTCCAGATACTAGAAGTTTACTAAAAGATCAAAAATATTGAAACAAGAAATGTTTATTTTATCTGATTGTTACTCTAAAACTTGATCTTTTTTTACACCGGTATTTTATGGCCCCAATTGAAATAGAAAAAATTCAAATTTTAACACGACTTTGTGTTTAAACATGAATTTTGATAGCTTGCTATCGGCGTGTTTAAGCATCCAGTGCAAACAATTGATGCGAATAGATAAGGCATCAATGATCTATCAAAGCTAAGCCTTAATTGAACGTGCTATTCATGCAAGAATTCATAGTCTAACAAACAGTTGTTCAAATCGAGCAAATCGAATCTCAGTAGTGGTCAAAATTTTATGCCAATTAATTTTAAAACAAGCTTAAAATTAACAAAATACCGAATTTCGTGTTTGATGGAATAGTAAGACTAAAAAGTGATGGCCTCAGCTGTGAGAATCAAATGTTTTTTTCCGAATAGTTTTTAAATTTGAATTTAATTGTGCTTACGCAATTAAACTCAATACAAATGCTTTTAATTAAATCGAAGCGACATCACAAGGGTTTTTTGTTTAAATGCATTTGGATCGCCTAATGATTAATTATTAGAATATCCATCAACCCACTTAAAATTTTCAACAATTAATCTAATAGCTATTTTTCTGTTAGACATTTGTTTTTTTTTTTTGTATGTAGAACTGGGCACTTTTATTCATATAATTTAGAACAGACAACAAGGTATCGAGTTAGAAACTCGACAAGTTTGTCCTTTCTCTAAAGGTGAATTTCTATCTGATTCTAAACACTTATCTCAAGTAGAGCCTAAAGATAGAAGCATCAATTTGATAAGCTAACAAGCACTTGAGTCAAATTCAATTCAAACTATTTTTTTCTTGTAAAAAAATTTAGGTTTTTTTTTTGTTTTTTGATTTTATTGATTTTCGATTAATTGATTTTTGAGATACAAAAATGATGGCCTTTCCAAATTTGAAATTGTTTTATTTTTTTTATTTTTTCAATAGTAACAAAATATCTTGATATTTTCAAAAACAAGTTTTTATTTTGCTAATCTATTAATCTCATTAGTTTGGCTCGTTGAATCTCTACAAGACGCAACAAGTATTGGATAATAATTAAGATGAATATTAATCGAAAAGGATTAAAACGATTGTTCTATATTCAATACTTGAAAAAAACAATATCCAGTTTAAGTTTACTTTTTTTTTTATTATTTCAAAAACTGCTTGTGACAATTATTCACACTAATCTTGAAAAAAAAAAGTATGAATAATTTCAATTAGGCCTTTAAATCCCAGTTCACATTCAATATGTATCTAATTGAACCCTTTTGGTGATGGATTTAAAATATGGGAAAGATTAATAATTAGATGGCTTAATACTCGAATAGAAAAAAAATAAGAGTAAATCCTTGAATTGAAAAATGAATTAGCCAAAACTTATTTCTAATTAAAAAAAAATCATGAATTTTTTTCTGAAATCAATTGTAATTTTATTTATGTTTTTAGCCGGCAAAGATACAATTAAAATTATTTTTTTTTAAATTTTAGTTTAGTTGATTCCCAAAAGAAAAAAGTCAATTTTTAAATTAAACAAAATTTGATTTAGGTCAGAGTTAAAATTCACAATTTTTGTAAGAATAAATTTGGATTGAGGACGAAAATAAGCCCTATAGGGCGAGAGATTTCATTCTCTGTTTGAAAAAAAGAACAGAATAAAAATTCGAAAAATATTTTTAAACAAAGTGGCATTTTGTTTAAAATTTATTCTCGAAATGAAACTTTTAAGTATAATTAAGATAGAACAAGTGCTCAAGACTATTTGCGGTTAAATTTAATTCCAATTCTATGTGAATTAGAATAAATGATGCTATACTCGCTCTTGAAAATTTGTATATAGACCAACTAGTCTAAGTTAAATTGTGTTTAGAGTACTTTAATCTTATAAAGTTTTGATGAAAAATAACTTGCTAAGGACAAGTTCTGAAGAAATTTTGAAATTGCAATCTATTTTTTCGAATAGGTTAAGGAACCATACGAAAGCCAGAGCTGTAAAAGAAATAAATAATTTTGAATTTAGCATTGATTGAAATTTTGAGTTTTCATAGTTATGTTGCTATTCATGACATGTATTATTTTGAGAGTAAAGTTTTATGGGCTTCAAAATAATTTATTATTCTGTTTCATTTTAATTCTATATTCTCAATGATCTTTATAGAATTAAATTAACTAATCACAACAAAAAAAAAAAACTAATCTACAATCATACATAAATAAATAAATTTAAGAAACAAATTAAAGAATAACAAAATTAGGTTATATTTTTGATTTACGAGTAAGGAATATTTTTCAAACAAAATCCAATAGTTGAAAATTTGTCTAAAAGACAATTTTTTACTTGATTGAATTATTCAAATTTCTATATGGCAAGATAATTTAGATTTACAATGATGATTTGAATCCAACATAAATTTTAGATAGTTATTTTATTGTTTTAGATTTGATGAGATCTAGTGACCAAGTTTTAGTAACCAACAAGTTATGTAATTTATACCACCTTGGAGAGTAATTCGAAAATTTAACTTTTGATATGATATTCCATCATCACTATGCTATTTATTATTTGTTAAACCTAATTGATATTCTTAAAAAAAAATAATTTTACAATTTATTGCCCCATAAACAAATGAAATAATCAATTCTCATCCAAAGTAATGCTTTTTTTTTTCTTCAAACGATAAAACCGACCTCAAATAACCTTTAGAAAAATTCATGAATGATGAGACAAAAGTTAAACTATTAATTTTTTCAATATGTAACTAATGTATATATTTTAATATATATAATTTTTTTTGAAGTTTTTTTTTTTCAAATAGCCAAAAAATATTTATTTTGAGTATTTTTTTATTTAGATTTAATAAATAATTTTTTATTTATTAGTAAGAAAAAAAATCCAATTTTCAATATATCGCTATAATTCTTTCTTAAAGTAAATATCAATTCAAGGTTATGTAATTGTATATCTTAGTTTTAATATTTTTGCATCTATGTAATATTTTCAGATAATAATCACTTGTTGAATTGTTGGCTAATTGAATTTTCCACACCTAAAATATTCCTAAGTACCTATTTTGTTTCTTATTTTGCATGCTTTCCAAATTTTCGATGTTTTTCTTAAATTCTAAATAAATTAGGCATATCTGTTCAGGTCAGGTATTTGATAAGTATTTATCTAGTATTTCTAGTCCAGTTAATTTATTCTCTAAATGTTTTAAGATAGCATTTGTTCAAAACTAGACGACTGACAACAAATGAATCGCTAACTGCTGGTTTTTTCAAAACAGAGCCAAGTAACTTAAGCGTTTAGCATATGTTACTAAGTGTTAAAAGCCCTTTATTACATAATAAAATCATCATTTAAATTTTAGAAAAATTTTATCTTTAAATTATTTAAGGTAGAGTTGTTTAACACCGATAACAATCGATTTCTATTTATAAATAAATAAAAAAGTAGCAATAGTGTCAGTAATTTTCTCTTTGGAGTTAATAAAAATAAAACTCAACTTGGGTCAATAATTGAAATTTATCAAGCTTGTGTAATTATCGTCTAAATACTCAAATAATTTTTTTTATAATTGCATGTTTTGTTTTTTGTAAACGATTAATTTTGCTAGACTAATAGCTCATCAAATTACATTTCTCAGCTAGAATACTGGTCAGTAATTTACTAAGTGTTAAATTTGTCGATTAGAAATGTAAAATAATAATTTATATTTAATGCTATTTAATCGGCTATGAAGTTTTTTTTTTAACTATTAAACTTTAGGGTCAAAAAATTTTAAAAAAGAAATTTTTGTTATTTTTCATATTGAAAATTGCACCAGGACATCAATTATGAACGCGCAGTTTTTTCTTTGTCATTAAAAAAAGATTTATTTTAGTGAAAGAAAAAAAAGAGCTATTAATCAAAAATAAAAAGAAGCAAATTAAGTGAATTTTTTTGTAGTTCAAAGGTATAGTTTTTTTTTTCTCAATTCTTAATTGACACAGAAATAATCAATAGACTTAAATTTTTCAGTTTTATATTGAAACCATTGAAATAATTGTTGGAAATCAGGGTTTCTTTTTTAAAAAATAAATATAAATTTAAAAGAATTTAGTTTTAGTTTTTGTGTTCATTTTCCACTAGTATTTTTTATTAGCTTAATTTTTTTTGTCAAACAGTTTTGAATTGAAGTTATTTTAAGTTTGAAAGATAATCTTGAATATATATTATATACTTACTGTAACAAATATTTAATTCTTTGGTATTTATATACAAGTCAAGTCTTATTCAATTTAGTTAACTTAAAAATAGATTAAATTTTAAAAAATTTAAGCTATTCTTTAAATTAAATAGCTTGATGATATGCTTTCATTCAACTAGAAGAGAATTTTGACCTCTTTAATAAAAAAATTGATATTTTTTAAATTGTTAAAAGCGAAATTTTAAACTTTATTAAAATAAATTTTAGGTTAGAGTTTTAAAGCTGACCAGGACAAACATTGATACAGAGTAGCTTTGCATTTTTTAAAATAAAATGATGAAGAATACAATAAAAAAATTGCTTTTAATTAGAATTTATTAATATAAATTTGTACATAGATTTATTGAATAAAATTCACGATTAAATTGTGTGTTGACTTAAAATAAAAAAATTTTATATTTTATATATTATTTGTATTTATTTATTTCTTTAGATTAAAAAATTAAAAGCTTTAATTAAACCAAAAAAAGAGAGAAAGAGAGAGAGAGCGACAATGAGGGCAAATAATAAAATAAAACAAACAAATTCAAATATATAGTTGTCTGTATTTTTACTAGATTAGACTGAGTGAAAATTTTCCCTAAATAATGTCAAGGTCAAATTTGAATAGGTTTAAATTAAATTTAAAAAATCAAATGTATTAAGAGTGTTGTCGAATAAGTATCATCAATTAGCAATGTCAAATGAAATAAAGATTTGTCACGATCAAAGAAAGTCCAGGACACGAATTTTAGAAAATTTAACAATCTAACTGTCAAATATCAATCAAAAACGAATCTAAGAAATGCTAATCCAAAGCTAATTTTAAATTCAAAATTTCAATGCAATTCAAACTCAAATAAATATTTCTTATTCAAACGGAAAACTAGTCAAACAAAAAATTTATTATAATATTATCTCATTGCTCCAACGGGGATATACAAAATTCAAATTAATCGAAACTTTCAATATGTTACGAGTGTAATTACATGAGAAAGATAGAAATAAATCTACAAAATAGTCTTATGAATGCACATATTGATAAATATTGCATTTAAATTATCTATTCCCACAAGCTACATTGATCAACTAAATGAAATTGAGAACTAAATGATTATTTAATCAGCATGGAACACTGAAATGCATATAAATTAAACTAGTTGTTGTAGTTGAACAATACTAGTTCAAAAAATAGAATGACTCTCGAAACGATAGCTTTTCGATTTAGGTCAATACAGAACACTTATGAAAGTAAAGATCAAAATTAGGATGCCTTTTCCGCAATTAAAATCTCCAGAAGCTTAGTTTAATGAGTCTCTGTTTTTTTTTTTTATTTAATTCTCTAAAAGTCAATAGAACCGGAATTAACTTTAATTGTGTTCGAGTGCTTCAAAATCATAGTAATTAATCAACGCATATAAAAACCGTTCCATTCCTAAGCCAGTATGTACAGTTAAAAATTAATTCTTGCTAGGCACATCAAAAAAATAAGAGATCCGGACATCGGTACAAGTTGATAAACTATCACGTTACTTGTATCAAGTTGCTTTATTTGCTCATGGACTTTAGTGTTTTATCATTTTTGATCTAGTCGATCAATTTTAATCTACAAGTTTCGATCAGCACAAGTCTCTAATTATGAGTGTTAGTGAGTGTATGTGTATGTGCGAAATATTTTTTTAAATTGAATTGGTATGTCACGTGACTGATTGAACTGAGGGAAGTAAGGCCTTAATTAGTGGGACTAGCCGCACTAAATCTTATTTGTTTAATATTCGAGACAAGAGACATAATTTCAAAAGTCTATTATAGGCTTTGTTTTATTCAAACATGACCGCGTATGTGACCCATATTAGGACTCGATTGATTGAAAGGTATATTGTTCTGCATTCAATCGAGTGAGAAAGCGATTAAGCAGACAAGAGCAACACAGAACAACAAAAAAAAAGAAATTTATTAAAATTAGTTTATTTAATTGTGTAAAAACAATAAATAAATTTAAACAAACAAAACTGCAGATCGCTTTTATAAATATTGCCGGGCTATTTGGCTAAAATATTAATTTTTTTTTGTTCATATTTCAATTAATCAATTTTGTCAGACAGATGCTTGCTTGTTCAATCCGACGAACAAACACTACCTGTTTTAATATTTATTGGTATATAGAGTTCAAGCCATATCATAGCTAATCACATGTCAATTCAGCATTAATTGAGTACAAATTAGATAAAAAAGCGAGAAAAAATAAACTTATTAAGCAAATATTTACGAACAACCTTTCTCAAACATGATAGATTAAGTCAGAGGAAATTAATCTAGAGATAAAAGAAATAATTAAAATCAGGGTGTTGTAAAGTTGATTGTAGTAGCGCTTTGATCATAGTCTTTTTTTTCTAGGTATGCATTATAAGGCTTGTAAAAATTCGTCTTGTATGTTTTAATTTCTCATTCATTTATTTTATTTATGGTTCAGCTATATCAAATTTTATTTAGGTTTTCTCAAATATAGATTAAGTTAAAAGCACCCGTATGACACTTAATTTTCTTCTTTTGTTTAGTTAGCGCTTAATCATTCGAATTTTAGAAGCTTATTTCAAAAAAAAAAATTACTTTTTTTTTTTTCAGATTCTAAAATCAAATAATTTTCAAATTTTAATAAAAATCATGATCAAACTAAATTGAACAAATTAGTCATTGTGTCTGTTTGTTAGCTGATTTGTTATTTGATTAAACAAAACCTATTTTGAGTGTCCTTTAAACAAGAGTGATAAAATCTCTCGCTTGAACACCACTTGGAATACATTACTGATAAATGTATGCTTAAGTGATTTTTCTATTTCATTTAGAAGACATAGTGGTCTGTTCAAAAAAGACTATAAGATGTTGGTAGCTTACTGTTGTGAGCATTATTTGATTGAATCAGAATTAAAATTAATCAAGCTGCTAGCGTTGCGCAACACTGTTAGCACGAGATCATAGATTTTAAAACATTTTTTTTTGGTTTCTTTAGATTTAATAAAATAACACAAATGTCATATAGACGAGCTTGAATGAAATGAGAGCAAAAATATCCAAAATGCCTAATCAAAGCAATTGTAGTACAAGCGGCTACTCGAGCCAGATAAGCGACTTGTCGTGCGATGCCAAAAAATCGCTTAGCCTGTCAAGTATATGTTTAAGCGAAGCTAATGGCATACGAACATCAACGCCGTCTAATTTAGTCTCAAGTCTTCAGATCGGATCGCTATCCACAATCTCTTCTATACAAAAATCGGAAACTAAAACCAATTTTGTTTCGTCCATAGTTAAATTTTTTCTAAATTTGCTCTCATGTTTTAACTTATTTAAAAAATCAAACGAGTCGCCGGAAACCAGCTTCGATAAAAACAAGCCAAAAATAGTGCTTAGACAACAAAAACTGAGCGCACCGCCACCGGTCCGACAACAGGCCATGGCCTACACTAGACCCGAGAACACATACCAGATTAGAACAAAAGTAAAACAGAATAGCTTTATTTCGTCAACACCCAATAGACCTAGCTACAATTCATTTTTGTATATTGACGAAAAGGAGATTTATGACAATATGCAATCGGTTGAATCTAGTCAGACTTCATTCAACAAAGCCAAATATACAGTTAATACAGAAATCTCAGCTACGTCGATTACAAACGACAAAATAAAATCAGTGCCGCTGCTAAGCTCGTCACCATTGTACTCGAATATTTTACAAGGATCAAAGTCAATTTGTTCGTCAGTAATAAGCTCATCGTCGGCGTCATCCGGTCTACAGACGTCGTCATCAAACTCTTTCAAAGCCTATAGTGATCCAATTTATTCGCTTAATTTCAAAAAGCGGTTTCAATCCGAGCAATCGATTTCGACAATTAATGTAGACCGGCCCGTTGTGCCTGTCTACGAAGACTATCTTTGTGACAAAGAGGTCGAGTCCTATTTCGAAAATCCTGACTATTTTGATTGCTTCAAAAACGAAATGCTTGTTGTGCAAAGTGCTGGAAAAGTTTACACACATAATTTTGCATCTTGTGAAGAAACGTGTGTTAATAAACAAGCGAAAATAGTTAATTACTTGTATTTGAATGGCGAGCCCAAATCAAAGTCGGCGTCAACATCGTCTGGTATTGTTTCTGGCGCCACGTCTGCATCTATATCAACATTGTCTTCGATAAGGTCCAACAATAGTATTATGAACTATGGTGGCATGATCAGAAAATACAAAGGTGAATCATATTGTTGATTATCGAGACTTGAATGATAAAATATGTTAATACTTCCATTTTTTTTACAAAAAATAAAAATTATTTGATAATTGATATTAAAATTTTACCAATTAATAAAAATCTTAATTAATATACAAATCTTTAATTTTAAACTTTAATCTAAATTGTTTTATATCAGATAGAAAGTACAGCTAGGCTACTTATAGATTTGCTCGACACTTCCTGTAGCTCTTATTTGCTGTTTTGAATCTTCCACAACTCGAACATCTCCAATACAAAAGTGTATTTTTTGCATTTTTATTGCGCTTTTGTAACCATGGTTACATCTCTTGATCATATTTTCTACAATTCAAGTTAAGACATTTCCGGACTGAATGCACAACACCATATTCCAATAATCTTAAATAAATCTTATACTCATCGGTATTTATGATATGTTATTTAATATCCATTTTGGCAAGTAATTAATAAATTTTGAAAATAAAGTAAAATCTGTTTAAATTTGATTTTCTTCAATTTTGTTGAATCATTACTGTATGCAATTTTTAAAAAAAGATCTTAATAAATTTTAAAATTTCCAATAACTATCATGACAAAAACTTTTTTAAGGGAGAGTGAAGTTGGGAGCAATTTTTTAAAAATCTAATAACCTTTTAAAGAAAATCATTGAAAATGAAATTATTTTATCACAAAATAGTTCGAAATTTGTTAAATTTGTTAATTATGTTAAAACTTTAAATTTTTTTAATTTATATAAAATATCAATTTACAAAATCAATAAATTTTTTTATAAATTTTTTTTTTTCGAAATTAACAAAAAATGTTAATTCTTGTTAATAATTTTTTGCTGTTCTTTCAACCCTTCCTATCAAGTTTATTTAAGCATATATTTAAAAAAAATGCTTTGCTCCAACTAATTTCTCCCAACTTCACTCTCTCCTTTTTTAAAAAAATCAATTAATAAAAAATTTAATTTATATTTCATGGGTTAGGGGTGATGTTGTCATAGCACTAAATGTTATCATAGAATTATTTTTGTTATCATTGATTATTTTATAATATCATACTGTTCACAAAAACGGTATGGGACCCGTTGATAACATATTGTGTTATCACCTGATAACACTATGGACGAGACCCCTTATTTTTATAACTTTTATTATAGTAAAATGCCGACATACACAAAAATATGAAAGTTGAATTGCTAGAAAATAGATATAATAAATTATTTAAAAATTTCGTTCTTAGTCGTCTTATCCACGATAAAATTCATAAAGATTTGCGTAATTACAATGTAAATTACCAAAAAAAATTTAAAACTCCGTTCGATTTTTTCCTTAAAATAGCGCCAATTTAATAAATTCTTTCTTATTATTCATTTATTAATTTTAATTCAAATTTTTTTAATTAAAATTTACACAATGAGTTTTTAATTCTTTCCAGACAAATTAATGTAAATTGTAAATTTCTTTTCTAACATTTAAAAAGATTTTAAAGCTAAACTCAATCTAAATTAACTTTTTTTTTAAATTTTGCAACATTGTGCGACATCAAAAATTAATCATGTGGCTGAAAAGAAGGACCAAGTCTCCATTCCAACCGGCCAAGGCTTCGCCTAAATTTTTTAAATAAAATAATTTAAAGTAATGAGACCATATTCATTGTTATTTTCATAATTAATAATGTCCATGTATTTTTCTCATGCATCTAAAAGGAAGGACTAAGCTTCATTCCAAATCGATGTGCCGGGGTCTAAACCCAAACTATATTTTTATTAAAAAAAAAATAAATTTTAGCTTAGACATGTTTCACAATTTTTGAAATTATTATTATTATTGTTATTATTCAGAAAACACCTCATGGGCGATGTTAAAAAAAAAAATCTATTTTAAAATGATTTGAGGAGTAGTTCTAGGATTTTTCTAATTTTCTCATTCGATTCTCTAAAAAGGTACTTTATTGACTCCATTGTTCCATCTTTGTTCAATTTTTGAAATATCATGTGACTGAATCAAAAGACTAGATATTCAATTCGACTAGCTGGAACAAAATTACAAATAACTAAAATGAAAATCTGCCTATCCTGTAAATTGGATTAGTAACTTTATTTCAGGTCGCAAATTGAAAGTAAAATATAAAGAGGTCTTCTCACAAAATGATGACATCAAATCGTAGCTTCCAAAAGAGTGCATATCTAGCTCTTGATCCACAATCAAAACTCCTTGGCATAATGTTTGATCCAAAATTAAGCTTCATGAAAAACATTGAATTCAGTAGCGACCATTAGCGGCTATGTCACTGACCAACAAAATGTAGTAAAGACCTTGAAAAGAGAGCTGTAGTCATCAATGACAAAATTATTATTCAATAATTATGATGTAAAATAATATGTAAAATATAAAATGCCTACAATCCATTATAGAATACAGTCAAGTTATAATTATCGCATCCAAAATTAAAATAAATTAAATAAAATTTTAACACTAAATTTAATATTAAAATAAGCTATGAAATCAATGTATGAAAATAAAATAAAATCAATGAAGAAGGCATCTAGAAGTTGAAGATTAATTCAAGATATCATTTCAATTCAAAGAGTTTATCTTTATAAACAAAAATTAATCTTTTCAATGTTGAAATTCACTTCATTCAAGCTTTCTTTTTACATAATTTTAATTTTTATAGATTTTGTTAAAAATTTTAAAAATTTTGGTTTAAATTTTTTAATGTTTAATTTTTCTAATTATTAAAAACTGTAATTTTTTTTTTATCGAAATTAAATTTTTTATACAATTTAAATAAATGAAGAGTTAATCAGTCTATTAAACTAGGGCACTAGCCTGTTGATTAGCTTTGAAATTTAAATAAAATTAATCTTCAATTTAATTTAATTTAAAAAGTTTTAATGAAACACGGTTTAAATGTTATTTAAATTTTAAAGGAAAATGATTTTTAAACAAAATTTTCACAATCCATTCATAAGATCAATTTGTAAATTTTTTGATGTATTAGCTCAAACAAATATTGAGCTTAAAGTTTTTTTAAGCTTTTCATTTGAAAAATATTGGTAAGAAAGAAAATTTATTTATTTTATTAGTTTATATGTCCAATTTTATATTTGAATTTCATTTTTAAATTTAAATTTGAATGCTAGTTTACAAATATTTTTGAAATAAATTCAAATTAAACTTTATAACAAATGAGCTAATACATTTAACTTTAAAAATCAATCTAATAAATGGGATGATAAAATATTATTTGATAATTAATATTTTTTTTTAAATTTTAACAGCATGTAAAACGTGTTACAAATAAATTATTTAAATTAAATTAAAGATTAATTTTAATTTGAATTGAAATTATATTTTAAATTGATCATCAACTTCAAGATGCCATTACGAATTATAATATAATTTTCCAAATTAACATGTTAAAACTAATTAAAAAATTGAATCTATTTGACTTTTTTAAAAATAAAATTTATATTTTTAAATCCGCAATGAAGATCAATAACATGCAATAAATAACATTTTCTTTTATAAAATAAAAAAGGTTTGGAACAGTGTCTGTATTTATTCAAAATATAAAAATATTCATAAACATTAATTTTATTAAAACTATTTAAAAATAAAATTTATACACTTATTTTTCATCAGTTAACTTCATATCCATCATAATTAACTTATTCAAAGGGCTCTGATGATTTTTTGTATTAAATTCTTCAGTTTCATTTGAAGTTATTTTTGAATCAGACGAAGCGGATGAGCTCGAACAGGAACTCATTGGAGTGGTTGAAGCAAGAGCTGCCATTACATTCAATTGGGTGGGCAATTCACTTTGTTGTTTAAGTGACATGAGCAGTTTGTTCGCTGCGTGTCGTTCAGCCTCCATTTCTTCAGCATTTTGTCTTCTTAAAAATAAAAATAAATAGATTTAAATACAAAAAAAAATTAACAAAAAAAAAACACCAACCTCCATTTGGTTCTTCGGTTTTGAAACCAAGTTTTTACCTGAGCATCTGTCATTTTGAGCAGCTTGGCCAGGTTAGATCTTTCACTTGAAGCCAAATATTTTTGCTTCATAAATTTTTTCTCGAGTTCAATAATCTGCGGCCGATTAAATGAAGTACGCGGCTTTTTTCTCTTTGGCGGATTCCTGTTCTGATAAGGATGACCAATTCTTTTCTGCATCATTATTGGTGATTTGAAGCCCTCCGGTTTTAAGCCACTCTCACTGCCATTTGCCAATGAATTAAGCCAACTTGAAAAAAGAAAATTTTGATAAAGGCCTGCATTGCTAAAAATTTGACTCTGTTGCTGTGTCAATAGCATTCTTAAGATGTTGGAATCACATTTAAATGAAGTAGACTCATTTGTATCACTTTGATCTAGCAAAAATTTTAAATCTATAAATTTTTAGTTTGTCATGAACCTACTTTCACTTTCAGAATTTTCATAATCCGACTCTCCACTCATCTGTTCTTCTATGTCCACTTGACTGCTGTCATCTTTTTTTTCATCCAAATTTTTCTCAGATTCATTCAATATATTAGTTATGCTAAATGATAGCTTTGTTTGTTCAGACATGATGCCACTCGTAGACTTATAAAAAAGCTTTAAATTTTCTTAAAAAAAATAATCTTTAATTTAATTTGTAATTTTTAAATTAAATTTAAAAATGATCATAATAAAACGAGTAGAAACAAACTTAAATTAACAGAGCTATGAGTACTAGATATAAATTCATTTTTTTTAATCATTCAAATTGATAATAAATGGCTTTTATTTGCTTTTTAATAGTCCTAATTAACATGGTTTTTCTAACACCCAGTCATTTCATATAAGCCACAATCTAATTTTGAATGAAAAAAAAAAAGTTAATAATTTTAATTGTTTCGGCTGAAATCATCATCATTTAATTCTCTAAATGGAATAGATTATTTGTTTGTCTTTAGAAATGACGCTTTTGTATTTAAATTTCAAGTTTCAATTTAATTTTTAATCTATCATTTCGGGACTTATTGAATTTCTATTAAACTAACAATTATAAAAAAAAAGCTTTTTTCTTTTATTGTTTTATTTAATTAAAGTTCTTGTCGAAAATCAATTTGACAAATTAGAATTTGTAAATTTATTGATCATTTTAAATATGATGAAAATAAAATGTTCTATAGAACTTAAAGCTATTTCTAATTAGGCACTGGATTAACTAGGATGTTCCTGGAGTTGGACTATTACGTGGATTTTTTTTGACGTTAGTCACACAGTCAAACATTTTAAGATAATTTTTTCTCAATTTTTTCCAACTTGCTAAGTTTCTTCTCAATTAATTAACTCAAATTCAGGTTATAATTTAATATTTCTCTAGCAAAATTTCTTTCAATTCTAGAATATTATATTTTGAAATTAAATTAAAATTTAAAGATAAAACAATTAAGGCATTAATATCGTATTCTCTATAAATAAACGTTCAAAAAATTAAACCACTGAAAATTGAAGGTTTGTTTTTGAATTATATTTTAGTGTTTTTTCTTTCAAATTTCAACAATATTTTTGAGCAAAAACTTTTTAATTTTTTCTAAAAATTTCTTTTATCTAATTGAAAAATTTATTTATTCAATTAATTGATTTTCTTTAATCTGAAAGAAATAAATTTTA
This sequence comes from Brachionus koreanus, assembly GCA_016987375.1. Taxonomy (NCBI): domain Eukaryota; kingdom Metazoa; phylum Rotifera; class Eurotatoria; order Ploima; family Brachionidae; genus Brachionus; species Brachionus koreanus. The sequence continues at coordinate 986,724 of PJRA01000016.1, forward strand.
AAAAATTGACTTGTTTAAACTAAAAAACTTCTTTTTATACTTAAAAATTTTGTTAATTTCATCATTATTTCCACTAGATATTTAAATTTTTTGTTTTAATTTAAAAAAAAAAAATTAATTTAACACTTTTATTTTGGCAAAACTTTAAGTAGCCTTGCAATACAAGCTGTCTGATGTATACATTAAAAATTAATAAAAGAAAACTAATTATTAATTGTTTTAGTTTTTGATTCAGATAATTTATAGACCTTATTTTTCTTTGGATTTTTAAAAATTTCGAATGGAGTTTGGAATCTGCGCAAACAATGGTCTGTGGTGAATTGTTCTGATCTAAGAAAGTCACTATTTATTAGCTCGTGTGTTGATCTTGAGGCAAATTTGTCTAGAATGTCGTTGTTCATTTCATGGTTAGTAATGAGTCATGCTAGTATTTATGGGGAAGAATTTTTCATGTTTAATAATCAAATTTTTTTGACATTTTTCTATTATTATCTGGCTTGATGTCAGCATGGAAATTAAAAGGTAATCAAAGTGGGATCTGATTAAACTTTCATAAACAGTTATTGTTAGTGGAGTTGGATTTTTTATTTTTGATGATATTTGCCTTGCTTGCTTAAGATTTTTCAAAGTGCTTTTAAAACTTATTTTTGGATCAAGTTTGGTCCAAGATAACATGGAAAAGGGTCTAGTAGCATATGTTGGTTGTTTAATCGCAAGTCTAGTTTATAATTTTGTGTAAATAAAAATAAAAAAGTTATTAAAATTTTTTAGGGCCTAAGCTATTTGAATTGAAAATCAACTTCAATTTACATTTTTATCCATTAAAATACGATGTTTAGTTTTAATAGAAAAGTCCTAAAAAATTTTATTCGATTGATTGACTAAACAGTATTTTAATATTAAAAAGTATATCGAAAATTTTTTTTAGTTAGAAAAAAAATCGTTTGAAAATTTTATTGAAAAATAAATACACACTCACACACAAACAAATAAAGATTTAATCTAATTTTCCTCATTTTCTTTTATTTTCTTAGTCAACGTATTAATTTTATTCTTAAGCGAATCGTTTAAATCATATTGATTGTGTAAACTCAATTTTAAAGTATCACACTCGTTTGTCAATGACTGGACAACTTCCTCAATGGCATCACGCTCATTACGCAGCAATTCAATGTCACTCTTGAGACGCTGATTAATTGTCTCACTTTCTTTCAATTTTTTCTCATTTGATTGAAATTCTTTGTAAAGTTTTTCACTATTAAACTATAAAAAAATAAGTTTAAAATCTCAAAATAAATGACCAATTTTACTTTGATCTGATTTTTTTTCATATTGCTAAAATATTCTTGTACAACTTTGAACAAATTGTCAAATTGCTTCAACATGTATTGGCCTTGTGTGCAAGCTTGTTTGTCTTCGGTCTTGAACTTTTCTACTATTTGTTTTAAGCAATCGTTTTCAGCAGACATGGACGCAAATACCTTTATTATTTTCTTGATATCTTTGCTTATAACTTCATAAATTTTGTCGAATTCGACCTGTCTCATTGTAGTCTTAGGAAAAAAAAATAATAAAATAGGCATAAAAAAATAAAAATTTTTACTTGTTTTAGCTCATTTTTAATTGAAAAAAGCTCTTTTTCACACACATTCAATTGATCTGACAAATTTTTAATGGTAGAACTTTTTTCATCAAGTCTTTGAGTCAAATCCGAATTAGCCAGCTTTAATTCGGCCTCAATTCTACACAAGAAATAAATAAAAATTAACAAAAAATCAACAAAAAAAAAATTACATTTTAAATCTTTCTTTAGAGTCCTTAGCTCTGGTTTGTTCATCCAAAAGTTCTTTTCTGTTTTCTCTATTTGTTTTTTAAATTAAAAAATTTTTTCAAAAATAATTTCCAGCTCGTTACTTCAATTGATCTAGCAATTTTTCCATATTAATGTCTGTTTCCGTTTTGATGTCTTCGCTTTCTTGCAATCTTTGCGCAAGCTCTTGATTTTTTTTCTATCAGTGAATTTTTCAAAATTTTATTCAAAATTAAAAAGTTCAAATTTTACTTGTTCAGCTTCAAATTTAAGCTTTATTTCGCGGACGTGCTCATTTTCTTTCTTTAAATTTTCATCAAAATTTTGATTTTTTCTTACAAGTTGCTGCATAAAAATGAATATTAAAATAAACAAAAAAATTTTTTTCCCAAATTTTTTTTTCAAATACTTCAATGTGCCGGTAGCTTTTGTCCAATTTGTCTCTGAAAGTTTGTATTTCAGCTTTGAGTTTTTCGTTTACTTCTTTATTTAAATTAGATTCTTCTGAAAATAAAAAAATTTTTTTATTTTAGATTTTTTCTTGTGCTTATTCAATTGGAACCTTTGAATGAATTGATTAAATTTTCTTGTTCTTGATTTAGCATGAGAATTTTTTTGTATTCATTTTCTTTTTTTTGAAATTTTTCCTGAATATCTTCAAGACTAGTGGACAAATTAAGATTTTCTTTTTTCAAATTTTTCATATGATCCTGATAAAACTTGTTGTTTTCTTCGCAAAATTTCTCTTTTTCAGCATTGATGTTCTTTTCTTTGCTCAGACTGTTTCTGCACAGAGTTAACTCGTATTCTAACGAGCGTCTGATGGCCTCGTTCTTTTCAAACTCGCTTCTTAGTTTAGTGAATTGGGTAGTGATGTCAAAAATTTCACGGTTAGAGGAGCTTATCAGGTCTAGTCTTTGGTTCTCTGATTCCTGGAGTTGTTTTTGAAGCTTGGAATATTTATCGTGCTCATTGATTAGAAGTTTTTGCAGTTTTTTGACCTGAAAATGAAGCGGATTTAGCTCGTCTGAGACAGGACTTGGAGGAGCCGAGTTTTTTTCAGAAAATTCTTCTATGTTGTCAAGATCAATGGGGTCTTGGTCAAGCGAATTCGCCGTTTCGGGCTCAACCAAAGTCATATTGCTAAAATGAAGGCTGATACCTTTTTAGTATTTTTTTCAAATTAGTGTTCACGTATTTTTGAATAAATATTGAAAAGATATCCGTCTCCATGACAACATTTTGGTTGTCCATTCACTTAAAAATTGACTTGATTTCAAATATTTTTCGTTTACGAAGACCTTTAAATTCTCCATTTTTCTGAAATTAAACCTCTCCAGCTTTGATAGAAAACAAAAATATTTCCCAATATTGTATAAATCATTTTGTTTTTTTTTTGTTACTAATTAGAAAACAATTCAAAAATTTAATAAGCATTAAGTTTTAAGTATCAGAAGCCTTTTATCGTCATTAAAAAAGATGGACGCGAAGATTTTTTCTCTCGGTTCAAGTATTCATCAAATAAATTTTATTCTAAGGGAATTTTTTTTCTCTCAAAAAGCTTTTATAACAGGTTTTTTTGTTTTTTAAAAATAAAATTTTGGATTCATTGAACTATTTAAGTTGGTGAACTTGACTAAATGAAACAAAAAGGAATTTTAGAAAAAATTATTTATGTGGCAATTTTTGCTGCTTTTGTGGTCACTTAGATTTATTCAACTATTTGTATTTTTTAAAAGTTTTAAAAAAAAAACTACTGTTATATAGAGCTTTTTCAATACCTTTATAAAGAAAGTATTATTAAAAAAATTAAGAAATTTTCATTTATCTTTATTATAAGGGGGATTTTTTCAAAACAAAAAAAAATCATTTAAAAATACAATCTGTCATATATTTCTCTTATAGAAATCCGATTTTTTTCCAACGGGTGGTGCATTATTAGTTACACAAAATTAAAACCCATATAACTTGGGAATGGTAAAAGCCAAATCAAATTTTTTTTTATTTAATCTTTATTTTATTATCAGTTAAAAATTATTTTTTGTATTGAGACAACGCATCGTTGTCAGCTCTAGATCCCAATTTTGTCATAAAACCCAACATCAGTGATTGTAAAAAGAATTTTTTTCAAACATGATTCAACATATCGAATCGATGTTTAAAAAGAATCGTTGGGCTTCATTATACTTCGCTGTTTTTTCACGTTTTCGATGAGAAATTTTCACTTTAGCCGATTGTCGACTAAAGGAAGAATGATGAAAACTGAATTTTCTTCCAAGTTTTCGCTGACTTACACCTTTTTTATTGTTTGTCAATTTTTTGAGTTGAACCGGTTTTTGGTTGCTACATATATGCCGTCTTACAACAAATGCTTTCCTGGAAAGTGATTAGCAGCATAGGCTTTTGAAATATTTAGATTTTTTACAAAATAATTTTTCACTCTTTTCTCAGGAGCGAGTCTTTAAGCACCAGTTAACATTTTTTTCAAAAAAACTTTCTAATATTACAAATTTTGTCCTTTTCTACAAATCTATTTACAAGAGTGTTAACAGGTGAACTATTCAAATTCTCATTTCATTGCATCTGAAAACAACAAGGCTTTAAGGTTGAATGAACAAAACACAGCTAAGTACAAATTTTATTTTATTCAAAATTATTAAGTTACCAATTTAAAAAAAAGCAAATATACAATTCAAGTTTTTAAATAAAATGCCAATATAATCTAAATTATCATCAAAATAATCGCAAAATTTATATAAAAATATTAAATAAATTAAAAAAAAATAATTTTAAAATATTTTTTTTACAAAAGTTTGTAATTTTTTTCAAATTGAGTCTTCATCATCTTGAACAAAACTGCACTTTTTGGCCAAATATTTGCCGGTTTCCGCAAAAATAGTTGGTGTTCGCATGACCTTTCTTTGATTATAGCTTTTGGGATCCGAGGCCATTTTGCTCAAGCTGAATCTCATTCTTTTCAATTTTAGAGCAGCTTCTGGGCATTCTTTGGCAAATATTTTACCATTTTCAAGTTCATACTTTTCAATAACCGAGTCCGCATACATCTTTATAATTCTAGATGCTTCTTGCATGTCATATTCGCTAGCGCGTTCCGAATTCACACAAAATCTGATCACATATTTGTGGCCCAGCATTGACGGGACCATGTGAATAAGACCCGAGTCATTTAGCTCAAAAAGCAAATTCTGGCTCAAAAAGTTTGGTCCTTTAAGTCTAAAACATACCAGACCTAGACTCACTTTGCCCATTATTTCAAATCTATCATCACTTAGAATTAATTTTTCGAAAATTTTTGCCAGTCGCACATGCTAGTCGAAAATAAAATTAGCATTCAAAAAAAAAATTCACTCATTTACTTCTCTAATGTATTTTTGTATTCCTTCAACTCCATACGACCTTAAAGTGAACCAAATTTTTAAAGATCTAAATCTTCTACTCAACGCTATTCCCCAATGCTTTTGAAAAAAAAATAAAAATTTGATGACTTTATTTTATTTGTTACTCTATAATCAATTGCTTTGTCCATTTCTTTGTATCTTAAATATATGGGATCGACCGATAAGGCTTCGGTTAGTTTAAATTTGTCTTTCACCTTACAAAAAATAGAAATGTTGAAAAAATTCTTGATTAGTTTTTTTTTAGAATTAAACTTATCATAAACAAGAACAATCGAAGTTCATCAGCATCCATTTATTGGGATTAAAATTAAAAGAATCAACAAACTTAAATAATAAAAATAAATAAAATTTTATTTTATTTCTTTGTTTTTTTTTACCTCTAAACCATTTGAGAAATATCTCAATTCTTCACATACCAAAGCACTGCCAGCATAGGCCGCATCTACATGCAAATAAACACCCTCTCGACAACATAATTGTCCTATTTCGACCAAATTGTCAAAAGAACAGCAAGATGTAGTTCCCAGTGTACAAGAGACAAAAAAAGGTACAAGTCCATTGTCAATGTCATCAAGTATGGCTTTCTCAAGTGTGTTGCCTCTGAGTGAATAATTTTCGTCTGGTTCCAAAATTCTCGTCTTTACCATGGCAATCATTCCTGCTTTTTCAACACATGAATGCGCCTTAAAACAAAATAAAAATTAAAAAAAAAATAAAAATTTTATTAATTTATTTTATTTACCAATTTGGAAGTGTACATGACCAATTTTGACAATAGATGACCGTCTTCTACAAACGGATACTCTGATTTCAATTTTTTTAAAGCACTGTTTCTAGCCGATAGCAATGAAACTAAAACACATTCACTAGCCGATCCCTTTTTTAAAATTTAAAAAAAAAAAGAAAAATTTTTTCTTATTCTAAAATTAATTTTGTACCAATATGACACCTCCTCCTCTTTTTTGAAGACTATTCTGACCATTTAAATTTTGTTCGCTGGAATTTCCATTTATATCAATTTGAGTATAAATTTGCTTGTTATCATATTCGGGCAGAAGCGTCGTGGGAAGATTAAGCATTCGGCCGAGCCAGTCAAGTACAATAGTTTCCAATTCGGTGCAAGATGGACTGGCTGCCCAAGAAAAACCAACTGTGCCAAGTCCTGCTGAAAGCAGTTCGCCTAGTATAGATGGATAGGAATTTCCGGCTGGGAAATATGCATGAAACCTTGGATGTTGCCAATGAGTCACTCCTGGCAAAATTTTGTCCTTAAAATCTTGAAATATGCTTTCCCAGTCTTCGCTGTGATGCGGAGCGTCTGTCGGAAGGAGTGGTCTTAGATAACCTGGTTCAACATTTGGTGTAACTCGATTGACTCTTTTTTAATTTTATTTTTAATTAAATCACGTTTTTACTTAATTTTATTCAATTAGTTTACTCAATATTTTCCAAATAGTCAGCAATGTAATCAATTAATTCTTTACCTTTTTGTCTGAATTCGTCAGCATTCATGTTCAATTTTGGCTAGCTGTTACTTTTATTTTGAAGAAATGAAAATTTTTTATTTTTTTGTATTCATTCAATTGATGCTTCTAGTCGAAGCTATTGTGTGTTTGAATATTGAAATAAAACACATGTACTCTACTGTTCTAGACTAGTTTTTTAGAATTTTTGTAATTTTGAGTTTTTTTATTCTTTTAGATGAATTAAAAAAAATTTAAGTTTGATGAATTTTCAAGTCGTTAAAAAATTAATTAGCTTTGTTAAAAATTTTAACATTTTTGTGAACAATTATGATTTTTTTTTAGATTTTTATCTTGGTAATTACTTTACATAGCTTTAAAATTTTTTGTTTTAAAGCAGGATTTTATCAAAAAATTTTATAAATTCTTTAAATTTGAAATATTTTCTTGTTATATCATTCATCAATAATCAAATACTATGAGCAATCGAGAATACAACTTAAAAAAAATATTTCTAATTAATAAAAAAAAAAGTGATAAATACCGAATTTTTTTTTGAAAATTTGCTTTATTTTAATTAATTATTAATAGAAAAAAAATTAAAGATGCCTAATCATTCATTAGATCTTTTGTTTAAATTTTCAATTTATTGATTGTGAAGTGTAAAATAAAATTTTTTTTTCTTAATCAAAAAATCATGAGAACCCTCTTCGACAATTTTTCCATTTTCAACATACGATATCTTTGATGAATTTTCAATTGTACTTAATCTAAACGAAAGTTGTGAACTTTTCAAAGGATGAAAATTAAACTACTTACCTATGTGCAATTATTACGCAAGTACGGCCAATTCTCGCTTCATCCAGTGCTTTTTTAACAAGACTTTCTGATTGATTATCCTTTGTAAAAATAAATACCAATAGTTAGTTTTATTTTTGTTCCAGTTAAGGCTACGTCTAACTTCTTCAATTAATTAAATTAACTTCTGTAAATAAGAGAAGAATAAGAGAAGAAAAAATCAGAAAACGAGTTAAGATGATGGTGAAATCAGCCCAAGACCCAAGTCTTGACATCATTCTAATTCATTTTTCTAGTCCTTATTATTTTTGTTAATTAAACTGCAGATTAAACCACTAGCATTAGTTGACTCACTATATAAGCTATTATTTATTTATTTTTGATTCCAATAAACCACTTATTATTTTATTGTTGCAACACAAGACTATTTTGTGAAAAAACTTGAAACATAATACGAAATCAAGAATGCACTGGTAAGTCAGGTGTGATAAAAAAAATTCACCAACCTAGCGGTTAAGAAAGATAAAAAAAGACAAGAAAGGACGAATCCTAACAACTGAAAGAAAACAAGAGGATTAAAAATTTAAATCAATTTACTAATGCCGATGTCGCCTCATCCAACAAAAGTATTTTAGGTTTTCTTATTAAAGCGCGAGCTTTTATATTCAAAATAAAAAATTAATTATTTAAACAAAATGGAAAAAAAAATTTCTATATACCAATTGCTATTCTTTGTTTTTCACCACCACTTAATTGACCACCTTTTGATCCAACTATTGTATCATACTTCTAAAATATGAATAAAAAATTAATTAACTCATTTCTTTTTTTTTAATTTACATACCTCTGGTAAACTTTCTATTTTATAATGAATATTTGCACTAGTACAAATATCAATTATCTCATTTATTTCAATCTTTTAAATAAAAAAAATACTAAAAAAATTAGAAAATTTTAAAGTTTTACTTTTGCCTTATTTCTATTTATGTCTCCAAGGCAAATGTTGTCATAAATGCTTAAGTTAAAAAGAATTGGCTCTTGACCAACTAGGCCTGTTATTGATCTAAGCCAGTTAATGTTTAATTTTCTTATATCAACGCCATCTAAATAAATAGCTCCCTTGTCAACATCATAAAATCTTAGCAACAAAGCTATTATGGTACTTTTGCCACAACCAGACGAGCCAACTAGTGCATTGGTTGTGCCGTTTTTAAGTTCCAAATTAAATCCGCTCAAAATTTGTACATCTGGCCTATTAGGATAGTTGAAAAAAACATTGTCAAATTTTATGTCACCAGCTATTGTGTCCAGCACAAGGCCTTGTTCATCAAAATTATTCAACTTTGATTTTCGTTCAATTATTTCAAAAGCCATTTTGGTTGCATTCAATGCCTTTTTTTGATCAGGCAATTGAGAAAAAGAGTTGGCTATGATCATTGCTGACACAATTAATACATTGTATATACTAAATATATGCGCTAAAGATAATTCATTATTTTTAAGCAAATAGTATCCATAAGAAAAAGCGCTCAATTGAACAAAAAACATTATAGAATTGGACAAAGAGTAGAAAAATGCTTGACAATTGTCTAGTAAAAGAGCTTTTCTGGACTTTTTGTTGCTAAACACTTGGCAAAATTTATCCACAAAAAAGCCCTGTCTGTTCAAGCTAAATACTGTTTTAATATTTTCAAAGCACTCAATGGCTATTCTACCAGCTTCTTCATTCAAATATCTGCCATTTATTTTTTGATCTATGTTCAATCGAGTGTTAGAAAAGACACCAATTAGAAAAGTAATTGGAAAAAATATCATCAATACCAAACTTAATTTCCAATTAATTGAAAAAGAATAAATCAAGCTAAATAAAAGAATAAACAAACATTGAGAATACGCTCTGATCTTGTCTGAAAATAGACCACGACAAAGTAATGCTGATGTAGACAATTGGGTTGTTAAAATATTGGAGCAATTATTTTCCATATCATGAAAGGCCATCTCTTGACTTAACATTGATTTGAACATTAATGATCTTATTTGTTTGGTTAATTTAGAGCCAATTAAAGAAAAAGTAAAATTTTGCAAAATTTCAATTAAAATGGATAAAATTCCAATCAAGAATAGAATAAGCATAAACTTAAGACTTTCATATTTTTGTTTGTTGGCATCTTCAATGGCAAATAGGTTGTAAATTTGAAGAAAAACAATATTTGTAGCTGGATCTAGTAGACCTGCAATGCTGGCTGATAACAAGCCTACTAATAGCCAAAATAAATTTGGCAAATTAAGTTTAAACAATTTTCTCTCATAATAAAATAAGTTGTGATTTTTTTTATTTTTTTCATTTTTTTTTCGATTGGGTTCTTGATGTTTAATTCGAATGTCTGAACAATCCTTTATTTGTGATTTAAATTCACATTCATCAGTAATTTGTTTATTATCTCTATTTAATTGTGATTCAATTAATTTAAAATATTCTCCTTGTTTTGCTAGCAATTCCTCATGAGTTCCTTGTTCGAGCAATTGACCATTAGAAATGTAAAGGATTATATCAGCTTTGGAAATTGTGCTCAAACGATGTGCAATTATAATGGTAGTTCGACCTTTTCTAGCTTCATCTAAACAATTTAGTACCATTTTTTCACTCTCATTATCCAAGGCTGCAGTTGCTTCATCGAAAAGAAATACTCTCGGTTGGCGTACCAGACCTCTGGCTTTTAATTTAAATTAAATTAAATTTTTTTTTTACTAATAAAATTACTATTTAAGATTTTTTTTTATTTATTTTAAAAATATTTTTTACTTTTTTGGCTTAATTTATTAATACAAGTAATAGTTAGCTAATCCTTTTGATATAAATCATTATACCATATAGCCTTTAGGGTTTTGTGAAATTAGTACAAAAGAACAGAACAAAATGTTAAAAATTCTTAAAACTTTTCTTTTCTTCTTAAAGAGTCAAAAGCAAGTTCTGTAACATTCAAAATTCAAAGTGGTTCAAAGTGGTTTTTCATAGTGATGCAACTTTGAATGTTGCTGGTAAAACTTTGCAAACTTAGTATAATTTAAATTTGAAGAAATTTGGCTTTAGTGCATTTTGCAGAGACTTTGCAAATCATTGGCAGACTTTGACTTTTGGTGCAACTAAGTATGTTTCACTTTGTTGCGCTAACAGAACTAATTAAAAGCTTTTAGCATTAATTTTTGTTCAATTTTTAATCGCTTTGGGAAAAAACCCAGGATATTATTATTAAAATTGGTCTTAGTGAGTAAATTTATGTTTTCCTCTAAGAAAAAAGATGATAATCAGAAGGAGTCTGTATGATGAATGAGGAAGAAGTTAGATCCCTTACAGCTCTTAATTGTTCTTCAAATTGTAAGAGGTCTTGTTTGATCTAGAAGAAAGAAACAAAGCTTTGGTTAACCAAAGAAAAGTATTTTTTTTACGTTAAGCATAGATTTGTTTGAAGATTGGTAATCACAAACCAAAATTTCCTTTTAAGCAATAACTTGTATTTACAATCTGATGATTAAAAATTTGTCCGATAATCATTTTAGTTGTTGATAATTAACCAAAATTAAATTATTTTTATAATTCTAAGCATTTGAAATTTATTTCTTTCATAAAATACAGGCTTATTTAATACATAAACTGTCTTTTTAAGTTTATCCTATTCTAATTTATTATCGAGGCTATTTGTTTTAAACAAAATGATTCTATAAAATTAATTGTGAAATAGAAAAAAAATGTGTATTTTAATTAGTTAAATTAAATTGATAGAATACTTAAATGACATTAATACTATTTTTTCATAATTTAAGAATGAAATTGAAGAAAAATTACTCGAAAATAAAATAAAATAATTTTTCAATAATTAATTCTATAAATTTAAAATAAATGAAGTTTTAATCTGTCTTTAATAACATGGATGTTTTTTCTACAAGTGTTTAAATATAAAATGTTCTATCACTATAAAAGAATGTAGCATTCAATTTGTGTACATGATTTTAAAAGGCATAATCTCAGGTCTTAGGTGACCAAAAATTTGGTTTGAGTATTATATTAGTTTAAGTATTATCTAACAAGGTTAATTACCTATGGCGATTCTTTGTTTTTGTCCGCCAGAAAGCTGTGTTCCTCTTTCGCCAACTTTAGTACCATATTCATCTTTTAACCTTAAAATAAAATCATGTGCATTCGCATCTTTGGCTGCTTTTTCTACATCTTTGTCATTGGCATTCAATTTTCCCAAGCGAATATTTTCTCTAATTGTGTCTGTGAACAGAATCGGCTCTTGGGACACCAAAGCTATCTGATTTCTAAACCAATTTATGTCTAAAGAATCAATTGGATAGCCATCAATTTTTATAGAACCATATTTAGGTAAATAGAAACGCTGTAAAAGAGACACTACAGTTGATTTACCACCACCACTGGATCCAACTAAAGCTACTGTTTTACCTGCTGGTATTTTAAAACTTAATCCATTTAAAGCATATTTTTCACTTCTGCTTGGATAACTAAAATAAACATTGTCAAATTCAATATCACCTTTGAAGTTTTCTATTTGGCGTGTGCCATCCTGTTGCTTGATAAGCTCATCATCTGGTTTTCTTTCTATAATTTCAAAGATTACTTTAGATGCTGCAATTGCTTCAGCAAATTCTTTCAAAAAAGGTAGTGCTTGACCAATGGAAAATATTGTCAAGTATAAACTCAAAAATGATTTAATTATGTCTTCTGGTAAAAACAATTCACTTTCATATCTTGTCAAGTAAATTCCATAAAAAATACAAATACCAAATACAATATTTGATAAGAATCCAAATAGACCAGTAAATAAACCAACAATTAGTCCTTTTTTCTTAGCTATTTTAATACCATTAAGCTGAATGTCATCAAAATTTTTGCACAGTGACTTTTGAATACCCAACGATATAACTGTTCTAAATGAACTTAGTGCCTCTTGAGCTATGCTATTAGCTTCAGAATTTATATTTAATTCACTAAGTGTATATTTTTTGGTTAAATTAGACATAAAAATTAATGATATAATCACAAATGGTAAAATTGAAAAAATCAATAGAGAAAATTTCCATGCTTGTATAAAAGCAAAAATTGTGCAAGCAATTCCTCGACAAACGAGATAAATAAACTCAGATAGTTTAAATCCAATTGCAGTACTAATAATTTCAATGTCTCTTAATTAAAGGAAAAAAAATTAAAATAAATATTTCTTTTTTGTTATAATTAAAAATATCATATATAGACGCTTCTAGATGCTGATTTTCGTGACACAATTTCATGGGTATACATTAACACTCGATTCTTAGAATGATAGATTTTTAAAAAAATATATAAATTCAGACTTGTACAAAAGTAAAAAAAAAAAGTCATTTTAAAATCAAGTATTTAATAGTAGTCCCTTTAAACAAACTATTTAAAAAGGAAAAACTCAAAATCATCTGTTAGGAACCGATGTTCACTGCCTGAATGAGAATCATCTTAATTGCTGCTCATAATAAATAAATTAGTTTTGATTCAGCTTATATGAATATTTTAACTCAAAGCCATGCTTAAGTTCTAATTAGAAATCTTAATTTTAAAGTTTATTCAATAGCTACAGCACCCACTCTAGCCAATTTATATGTCTTTTTAATAATTTTGTCTATTATTATTTTGTGCTATATACAGATCCTTAAATATCTGAAAAAACCCTGAAGTCTATTCCCGTTAAAATCTTAATTTGGATCTTATCAGGATTAAGATTTTTTAGGATAATCTTTTAATGATAAGAATTTTTTTTCTTTTTAGATATATCATTTAGAAGGGTTCTATTAGGATTAATTAAAAGCAAATAAACAATACTAAACATAAACTAAGTTTTAAAAAAAAAAAAAAAAAAAAAAAACAAAACATAAAATAAAGTGTAAAATTGTCTAAACGAGAAGTAACGAGTGCATGCTTTTTTTTCGTACAGTCATTTTTGTAATATTTCTAATTTTAAGAGTAAATTTTTTAATTCTTAAGGATTGCTACTTAAAATCTTGACTGTTTCTTAACATCAAAAAGTTAGAAAAAAAATTTCAAGATTCTTAAAAAACCCTAAATTAAGATCCTATTAGTTTCCCTAATAAGTTTATCTCAAAAGTTTTTATAAGATTTTGTTTAGGATTCTAATAAGAATTCTGCTCCTAAGAATTCATAAGAGTTCTTCCAATATCCTAAATAAGAATTGATTTCTGGGTTAGATTATCTATTTTCTTAAAGTATGTCACTCTCTATTATCTGTTAGCTTGTCATCTAAGGAGTGAGACGCTTCGAAATGCTGAAAAATACATTTAAAACCGAATTCACATCTTTACTAAAAGATCATTTCTTAAACTCTTTAGATTATTTAATTCTTTAATGAAGAACTGATAAAATCTTCGAATTGAAAATTACAGAAATTTTCATTAGATTAATCAAATTTAAATAAAATTAAAAAAAATATATTAAAAATATAAAAAAAAAAATTATTACCTATTTAGAATTGTGTTTAAAAATCCGGAAGAATTTTTTTCAAAAAAATTTAAATTTTGACGAATAATCGCTTTAAAAAGTTCATTTCTTTTTTATTTTTTATTTATTAAATTTTTATCTTTTATTTAAATCTTATTTTTACCTTATTTTTTTTGTTTGTGACGATCCAGCTGTTTTAAAAAAAATATAATATAAATAATTAAATAACACTGATAATAGAGCCAATCCTGCATATATATAAATTATTTCAAATAAAGTCTCATTATCATTTGTGATCTCAGCATCAGATTTTAAACTTAAATTAAAAAAATTCTATTTTTTTAATATTTACTCAAAGTTAAATACTATTTTAATAAGCCAACTGATGTTAGATTATTATTTTCATTTGAAGACGAATTAGAATTGTGACTTAAACCAATAAAGAGGCCAACAACTCTGCCATACATTATTAAGACAAAAGGAAATATTAATGAAGAGAAAATGGCTGCCAATGTTCCTAAGCAAATAAGAAACATGTCAAATTTTGATGCATACTTAAACTTAAACAGATATTAAATTTTAAAATTTTAAATTAATTTTTCAATAAAAAACATGTTATATTTGTGTTATTTTTTCTTATTAAATAGATTTAGTAATTTATTTATAAAATAAATTTAAATAATTAAATGACGAAGCATCAGATGAACATAGATCTGATGCAACTTATGAAATGGAGGAGTTACGTTGTTTTTACGCAAATCCAACTTCAATATTCAACAAATGGGATGAGTTTTATACGTTGTTAGTGATCTTAAGGTTAATAATTTTAACAATTTCATTATTTTATGTATTTCGTAATATTTGATGAGTTTGGCTCATTCTTTTAATTCTGCAAAATTGTGCAAATAAAAGGAATTTATGTAAAATTTAGCAGAATAAAAAAGGCGCAATTAATTTGCATAAATTCTGCATTAATTGGGGCTGTGAAGTTCGTTTCAATTCGATCTTTTCAATTCAGAAAATTTGAATAATTTTTTTACTAAAATAGATAATTTAGTTCTGTAAAATGCTTAATTATGAGCAACTTTGCTTAATGCACTAAAATAAGTCTGCAAAGTACTCTGCAATTTTTCTAAATTTTGCTAGCCATTAAAACAGAACTAAATTATCTATTTTAGTAAAAAAGTTATTCAAATTTTCTGAATTGAAAAGATCGAATTGAAACGAACTTCACAACCCCGCATTAATTCATTTTTTGCAAAAATCTGCAGAATAAAAAAATTGAAATTGAATCTTATAAATTTTGAACCTTGAACCTGATATAGACCTAATATTGACCATCTTTACCAAACAAATCATTAAATCAATCAATCATATTAACATGCTCTTTAAATATAGTTTTAAAACAATACCATTTTAAACATTTGGAAAAATATTTTTCTGTAACTTTTAAAACTTGGCATTTCTAATTATTGTCTTAACGTTAAATTACAAAATAAAATAAATCAAAAATTCTTTAAATTTATATATTTGATCACAGCCTTTTTTTTTTTATTATTTCAAGATATTGAGTTTAATTATTTAGAAAAAAAGTAATTGAGTCTGGTTTTTCTTTTTTTTTTAGGAAAAAAATTAAATAGGAAAAATTTTAAATTATAAATAATCATATAACCTAAAAAATTAAATATCATATCAGACTTAAAAATTTTATTAATATGTTTTTTTTATTATTATTATGGTAATCCAGACTAATGTTTCAAGAATTATAAAAAAATAAAAGAAAATAAATTTTTTACTTTTATTAATTTTAAAATACCATTTAAAAATAAGAATCATCACTCCATTATCTTTTAACGCAGTAAGTCTAAATATTTTTTTTTATAGACTTATTCACCTTTAAACAAAATTTAATTAATAATATTTTTTTAATCAACTGACTAGAAAATTGCTAAATGTGAAGGCACTAATGCGCTATTTATGGTTTTTTTTTTAAGTCTTTAAACTGAAAATATTTATATCTAAATTAAAATTTGAATTTTAAAATCAAAATTAAGTTGAACTAATTAATAGGTCTAACCCTAAACTTATTAGATTTCCAACTTCTTTGGTCGTATCAATATTTAAAACAAATAAAAAAGATAAAAAAAAATTGCAACCAGTATTTTTTTTAATTTTAATCTATAATGTTCATTTTTTAAGAAAAAATAATTTTTTTAAAATTTTTAAATTAAATAAAATTTAAATTTTATTGTTAAATTTTATTGAGCATTTTCCAAATCAAAACAACCAGACTCGATCAGTTGAGAGAGACGCTGCACACATTCAACATTTTTCTTCATTGATTTTGTTACATTCAAATAGTCAACTTGTTCTTGTAGTTTTTTATGCTTGGCCAAAGCATAGAACCATGTTAGATTTTATAAATTTGTTGTTTTCATCGAGCTCACGCTGTACCTCAATGCATCGTATGGTTGACGAGCATAAAATAATCATAAATGGTGAATGCTTTTTTTGTTTGTCTTTGGATTAGCTTTTTAAATAAATTTTTATTTTTTAATTAAATTTTTTATTAAAATGTTGTCCAAATGAGCCAAGTTTGATCAACTTTGATTTTCTTTTGAGCAAAATTTTTTTTAATTGTGGATTGATCGTAGCATCTGAACTATCTGTCTCGTTGGTCGAATTCAAGTCGAATTTTTCAACTGACGACAAGTTTGCTTGGTCAAAATTGATTTGAATTCCCTGTTGGCAAATGATGCTTTGCTGAGCTCGGTCTGTTTGTTTTTGGATCTGGTCTTGGCAGAATTCGACTCTACATTTGGCAATATTTCTACATAATCATTTTTTTTACATATACGTCACCCGAAGGCAAAAGTCATCTTCAATTTGAAAATTTTCATCTTCTGCCATTACTCAAAAATGTGGTTAAAAAACAAAAAATTTTTTTCTATATTTTAAACTTGAATTTTATTCTTTTTAATTCCAAGCAGCAGATCCGGGTTCGACTCCCGGCTGACGCAATTTTTTCATATTTTATTTTAATTATTTTAAAATTTTTCAAAAAATATTTATTCTTATATTTTAAAAATGTTAAGCTACGATAAATTGATTAAATTTAAAAAATTTTTAAAATGTTGGTTTTGATACAAAATGAGCTTTCAAAATCAGACCATATATAAATTAAATCATTTACTTTAATAATTAAGAATAATAATTAGATACCCAAAAAATTTAAATTATTATTTTTAACCAGTCTTTACAAAAGATGATGAATACAAACCATTTACAGACTTAAATCAATTATTAATAATTTATTTTTTGTCTCAATTTTAAATTTATAAATTATAAAATTTAAGGAAAAAAAGCACAGTACCCGAATTAGTTATAAATTGTTTATATATGACTTTAAACAAATTATTTGATAAAAAATTTATTGGTGTTAATTTCGGCTAAACTGTCGAGTTTTTGGTCTAAACCTAAAAAAATGGGCATTTGATTAACATTAATAACAAGATTGTCTCTAACACGGTTAATTGAATGTTAATTGAATAAATAAATAATTAACAAAAAAAATACAAATAAAATATTTATTATTATAAAATTTATTTTAATTGAAAATAAGTTAATACTAAATTAATTCAATTACAATAATTTTATTATTAAACTTAATAATTAATTAAATATATTATTATACAAAATTTAAATTAAATTTAATTTTTGACCAAAAAGTCTATTTTAAATGGTAAACTCTTGCCAAATTTTCATTTGGTTGTCAGCTAGTTTAGTTTGATTGTTGAAAATTTACGACTGAATTGTCAACAATTCAATGTCAACTTTATCTGTTTTTGGAAATTCATCTGAGTTCATGTGTTCCAAAAAATTCTCAACTGAGAAAAAGAATTTACAAACACTGCACAAAATACACGGGATATATCTAGGATTAATTAATAAAATTAAGTATATTTTATAAATTAAAATCAATATTCTTTGTACTGGTAAATATTACTGTTTTCGTCATATGCTTCGGACTAATTTTTGTAACAATTTTATCTAATTCCAAAAAATCAGTAAAAATTTTAAAATCAGTTGACCAAAAAGCACAACCAGACAGATGGATATGAAAGTATGGTAAACAAAGCCCAATATAAATTTTGCTCTTAGGTCAATGTTGTAAGAGGAAAAAGCCTTGACAAAATTATCCATATTTGTAACATAATATTAATAATAGCATAAAGAATTTAAATACATTATAAATGCGTTTGGTACGAGACATCAGGCCAAAAAAGAAAAAACACTCATCATATAGCTCATAATTGCTATTAGATTGATTGATTTCCATACCAAAAAAAGCTTAAAATTAAATAATAAAAATAATTAATTATATTTTTTTATTGATAAATTTAAATTTTTGTCAATTTTCATTATTTTTTCATTTTTTTTCTTTTTGGTTATTTTCCACCATTGATTTTAATTGTCATGGACAACTACTGGGTGATAACTTTTAAGTTTTTAAATGCTATTAGAGTAATAGACTCTTTAAGTATTAAGTTCTCATTGTATTAAAATATTTTGGTACTTATTTCTTTATTTTCTGAATGGTTTAAACTGGTTGGAAATTTCAGCAGAACTTGCCGTGTATTTTTTGTAAATAAAGGAATAACTGACTAGAAATTAAAAAGAGCAACATTAGAATCCATTGGAATTTATATGCATTAGAATGAAAGCCTTCCTTCATGCCACCCGGGTATATCAATACTATTTCTCCTTTCTCCAACATTGATACACACTCATCTACTATTCCTGAAGTATGTTCAAAACCTTCAAAAAAGTTTGGTAACCTTAACTGCAAAAAACCATTTACTAATAAAAATAAAAATCTGATTAAAACAAATTTTAAATAGTCTGCAAGTCATTTAAGATTATTTATTTTAAATTTAAAAATTTTTTTTTTTCTAAAAATTAAGTAAAACATTGTAACATTTGAATTAAATTTTTTGAATTTTTCAAAATTTAAAAAATAATGACCATTTAACTAATAAAAATAAAAAGTAAAAAAATTGGATTATTCTTGGTTCTTCATAAAAAGAGCAGTTTATATACATACATTATAAATATATAAATATACAGTGATATATAAATATTATTAGTTGTTGTAAATATTTCATTTCACTTATTAATTTCATGCAGTCATTAAATGAGTCTATAAACTTCTATCGACTGAATGATTCAAAACTAGATGTTATCTTCTTAGATGCAAGTAAAGCTTTTGATAAAATATGGAGAGATGGACTGTTTTTTAAGCTAATTAACAAAATACCAAATAAAATATGGCACTTGTTATATTGCTACTACAATCTCTCGAAAATTAGCGTGAAGTATCAGAACAAGATAGGAGATATGATGACCATAACTGAGGGTGTCAAACAAGGTGGTATTCTTTCCCCTAACTTGTTTAATTATTTTATAGACGACCTATATAGATTGGTGCATCGACCTAAAGCTTGGTGCCTCTTTTAATGAATATTGTGGTAAAAATTAATTTATGTATTGACTTGTATATAAATTTATCTATAATTGGTTAATGTGACGTTGTATCTTTCAAATCGTTCAAAATTGACTTCAATCCAAGTAAATCTGCTGCGATTTTCTTTCATTAAGGCAAATGTTCAAGTGAAAAAAGCTTTACTCTAAATGGATCCCACAAACTAAAAATGTTGAATATCTAGGACTACCAATTGGTGATAGTAATTTTCTGGAAATTTATTGAAGAAAAATGTAAAAAAGTCGATTCTTATCCTGTTAATGATGCAGTGGAATATAGTTTGTTTTCTCCCAAATAAAACTCTAAGTGGAATTAAATTCTAACTACTTTTTTTCAATTCAAGTTTTATAAAATATTAAATGACCTCTAAAAGATAGATTTCAATTTTAATAGTCAAAGATATCCTGCAACTAAGTAAATGACTCAAACCACGGTTATCAAAAATTATTAAAAAAAATATACAAAATAAAAAATGAAGTCTCTAGTATATTAGATGAAAAAAAAAGCAATTATCGTGTTAAACAATCAAGGTATAAATACCAAATTAACAAAATCATGTAATTCAACAATCAGTGTCAGATAAACTAAAAATTTTTTTTTATAGTTCTTTTTTATCAGAAAAAAAATATCTATAAAACGGTATATTAAAATAGCAACACATAAATGGTGTCGTATGAGACAACTTAGGTCGTAGTAAGGGGTCAAAAATCCAGAGTGAAAAATTTGAAAATAATTTTACAAAAATATATGTCTTAGAAACTAACCGAGGGGACAAAAACAGGTAAAAAACACTGTTTAAACGCTGTTTAAACGTGAGCGTTTAAACGAAATAAAAACAGAGGATAAACGGGCGTAAAACAGCCAGGAAAAAAAAGCTTTATTATTTTTGTTTTAAAAAAGTACAAAAATAAAAATTTAGACAAATTTAGTCGTAAATAATTAAACTAAAATAAAATTAAACATATTTTTCAAAAATATTGTAAAGAAGCGTGTTTTTTTAAACGATTTTAGTTGTTTAAATAGTGTTTTTGGGTGTCTGAGGTATTTTTATTTGTTTTTTGAGCGTTTTAGACTCTTTTCTTAATTCTTTACGATAAAGGAGCATTTTATTTTTATTCAGGATTTTTTTAAGTTGTTTTTTAAGTGTTAAAATAGCATTGTTGGGTGTTTGAGGTGTTTTTTCATGTTTTTTGTGCGTCAAAAACGGTTTAAAAACTCTCTAAATGAAATATCTTGTTTTGTTTATAGAGTGTTTTTCCCTCGTTTTTATGGTCGAAAAACGCTCACGTTTTAAACGCAAAAAAACAAAGCAAAAACGCCCAAAAAACAGCTACCAAACGCCGTTTAAAGTTTAAACGGCGTTTAAACAGTGTTTTTTGCCTGTTTTTGTCCCCTCGGGTAGAAAAAAAAATGCAATTAATTTCACTTTCTACACAGGCACTGCTAATGATGCAGAATATATTTTAAAAAAAAATTACTCAAATAATTTTTAAAATAAATAAACAATCTTTTTTAAGTCTAAATACTTTTAAAAATTTTAATTATTTTTATAATTAAATGATATGTTATTTAATCATAAAAATAATTAAATAAATTCTTTAAGTTTCTTTAAATTTTATTTTGAATCACGATAGCTACAAATTTATCGATGCAGCGCCCTCTTTCACTCTTCGCCCTACTAGAGCCATATAATTGCCATATGATCTATATAAAGGGTTATCCTATTAAATTAAATTTGAACATTTGTTAGGTAATAAGTTAAATAAGTTTAATAAGTTTTATTGTTTTTTTCGAGACACATCTCCAATAATTCTGGCAGCATTTTAATACCTCGCTAATAGAAGCTGGCTGGTTTTGAGGTGAAATTTTGATTCATGTCATTTTTGATTTCTTGAAACTATATTATACTCTAATAATATATAAAAATTTTTTTTTTTTAAAATAAAGTTAAATAAACTAATTCTTTTTTTCTAATTTCAAAAGTTGCAGTCGCAATAAATCCATTAACTTTTCCAATACTTCCTGATAAAGTTTAATTAATTGATGGATCTGGTAAAATGTGGAGGTTCATTATTAAGTAATAAGCTTTTAGTTTTGTTTGTTTTAAATAAAAAAGTGGTGAAAATTTTAAAAATTAGAATAAACTTAAAATATAAAACAAACACTTTTGTTTTTCAGAATTTTACTACTTAATAACAAATTTAAATTTAATATTTTTATTTATACTTTAAAAAAAATTTAAAAGTTAAAATAAGAATGAATTGCTTTTTATTGATAGCTTTTTGCTGGTTATTTGTTACCATTGAAGGAACAGTTTTCCAAATTAAAAAAAATTTAGAAACATCCAGATATTTTTACCAACAAAGTATTGAAACAATTTCTTTATCAAATCTCAAATCATCACTTCATTGTTCAGCTAAGTGTTTAAAGAGATCGGATTGTAATTACGCAATTTTAAAGGACAATAAATGTTTTCTTGAAAGTCATGTTTTTGCAACAAGTCAATCAATTAAGAATAATCAAAGTTTAATAATGGTTAATGAATATAATGGCATAAATCGGCAATATAAATGTAAATTTATTTAATAAAAATATCATCTTAATAATATCATCTTAATAATCTTAATAATATCATCTTAATTTTATATTTTCTTTTTTATCTGAAGGAGTTAAGGCTCGATCAGTAAAATAAAAAAAAAAATTGATTGTCTTTCGAGACAACAATAAATGTTACAAATAAAAAAAAATTATTATAAATTTATTATTAAAGTATGTGTTAATAATAGTAATATCAATAATATACTTGGAATTTTACCCAATGGTGATTTAGCTAGTGGATCAGCTGATAGATCTATTAAAATATGGAATATTACCGATGGAACAGTCAAAATGACTTTAAATGGTCATACAGGTTTTATAAATTCAATTGTTTTATTACCAGATGGAAATATTGCAAGTGGATCAGCTGATTTTACAATTAAAATATGGAATATTACAGATGGAAGAGAAATAATGTCCCTAAAAAATCACTCTAGAAATGTTAAAAGGCTTGCTGTTTTACCTAATGGTGATTTAGCTAGTGGATCAGCTGATTCTACAATTAAAATACGGAATATTACAGATGGAACAGTCAAAATGACTTTAAATGGTCATACAGGTTTTATAAATTCAATTGTTTTATTACCAGATGGAAATATTGCAAGTGGATCAGCTGATTTTACAATTAAAATATGGAATATTACAGAAGGAAAGGAAAAAATGTTACTTAAGAATCATACAGACAGTATAAAAACACTTGTTGGTTTATCTAATGGTGATTTAGCTAGTGGATCAGCTGATTCAACAATTAAAATATGGAATATTACAGATGGAACAGTCAAAATGACTTTAAATGGTCATACAGGTTCTATAAATTCAATTGTTTTATTACCAGATGGAAATATTGCAAGTGGATCAGCTGATTCTACAATTAAAATATGGAATATTACAAATGGATCAGCTAAGATGACGCTTAGTACCATTCAAATTAAATACCTTAATATTTTACCAAATGGTGATTTAGTCAGTTCATCATCTAATAATTTCGACATTTGGTGTTTGTAAAAATTTTTAATCATATGATTTTTTTGATATGCCATTTTTCAAAAAAAGAAACAACTTTTCTAGTTTTTTAGACTATTAATTTAAGCCATATTGGTATAATGATCATTTAAACTTTACATGAGATTTTTAAAATAAACCACTCTCTCAAAAACAAATATTTATAGCCTGTTATCAATTCTGTTAATATTTATGTTTTTAAATTTTGAAAAAATTTTATTTTGTTGGCAACACTAACATTTATCTATTCTGAATAGCATATTTTATTCATTTTAAAAACTTAAAGTCAAAATTTTATTTTTTTTAAAGAATTTATTGATTTACCCAAAATACCCAAAATTTTCGAGTTGTAAAAAAATTAATTAGCTTTGTTAAAAATTTCTAACATTTTTGTTTATGTATTTTTTTCAATTTTATTTAGCTATTGTAATAATTGACGAATAACTTTTGTTTTTAAAAAAAAAATTTTTGAAAATAATTTTTTTTTCTGGAGTCTAGATATCCTAAAGAGAAAAAAATGCAATCTTATATTAAATATTTGCTTGAGAATTACTTGAGAAAATTATTAATGCAATACTTAAGTTTTAATTAAATATTTAATTTTTATATTCGTGATTTAATGAATCAATAAGAAAAAATTAAAAATTTGAAAAAGCAATTTTTATTTGTTTCATTTAATTATTCTTTAAAAATAACATTAAGGAAAAAAAAATGATCTGTTAGCTTTTGATCTGTTAATTTCATTTAATTGTTTCGATTATTTGTTTTCCCTAAAAAAAAAAATTAAAATTTATTTTCTTTCAAAAATTGAACACGAAAGCAATGCTTATGATTAAGAAAATATTTTTTGCAAGTTGATCAAGTAAAAGGCGATTGATTGCGCTATTATTTGGAGCAGTTGTGCTTGACTTGGCGATATTAACTAAAGCTTGGCTAATATTAGCCAAGTCCTGTTGAAATACTTCTATCTTTTTGTCAAAATCTACATTTAAAATACCTATATCGATGTCCAATGTTACACTGATATCATATAAACACTTTTTGTTCTCTCCACATTTTTCTTTAGCCAAAAATTCAAGGCTTGAATTGGCAAAAACAATTCCATCTTGAACAAATTTCGGTGTGTAAGTCAGATCAACATAATTGCTATGCTGAAATCCTTGCTGATAAGTGAACACACTTGATTCACTATTTACCAGCCATTTTTGTCCAAAATTTTCAAATATATATCTTTCGTTGTCTTTATTTATTAAATTGAGAACAGTACCATTAGGCAGTGCAAAATCATCACTTTCTATTCCATTAAAATTTCCCAATAAGCCACGCGTTTTATTTTTGAATTTAAAATCAATTGAGCAAAAGATGAGAAAAGCATTTTTTTGAGGTGTCAACAAAATTTGAAAATTTATTCCCTGCCAATAAGTTAATTCAATATTAGTTGAATTATTTACTTTTAGAGTCAATTGATTCAAATTCATGTATTCATTTGTCAAATCAACAATTATTCCATTTACATAAATGAGAACATTATTTGTCAAATCGAGCTCTATTTGTATTGAATCTGTGTCTGAGTTTGCCTTAATTGCAATAGCTCTGAAAACAGTACCTTGTGATTTATCTGAATTAGTTAATTTTAAAGACGATGATCTTATTTGACAAGTAAAGTTAATTTCATTAATTTCAAAAAATGTGTATTCACCAAGGCCATTGAACGTGTACTCAACTCCATCAAAAGTGGTGAAATGGGGGTCGCCGGAACCGCCCGCAGGAGCAGGTGGAGTCCATCGGCTTCCATCGTCCGACGGTCGTTTCTCATAATATTTATCACAGTTATCAGAAAATTTACAACAATGAAAATAAGGAAGCACATCAACAAAAAAGTGAGATACTGGACTGTACCAATGTGTATCCGAATGCATCAAATCAAGGGTGCCACCGCCAGGCGGTCCAACTATCAAATTGTTTTGATTGTCATAGCAGCACTGTTGTCCAGCTGTGAATGAATTGAGAGTAAAACTTGATTGCGATCTGTAGCAAACTTTGGAACCAGGATGAAAAGAAGAACATCTCTTAGATTTTGACGGATTGCATGCTTTATCTTGAACAAAATCTCCAAATGATTCAGGAACATTACCATTTGCAGCTGATGGAAGTGTTGGCCAACATGGAGGCAAGCCTTGTAAATATGGTTCCGGATCTGGCTGCTTCGAAGCCCACTTTTCACAGTACAAATCAAAAAAAAAACTTAGTTTTTGTATTTTATTTTCAGTTATATTTGTGTCCAACACAAAATAATTGTAAATAAAAAGATAATTTTTCAATTTAATTTGTTGATTTATATTTTTTTTAATTTCGACAGCCAAATAGCAGTTTTCAACTATGCTTTGTGAATTATCAAAAATTAATTGAGATGATTTAATCAATAAAGTATTTAATTCTAAATTTGATTGTATTAATTTAACCGATTTAGTGTAATTTTCCGAAATTCTAATAACATATATATCATAAAGATAATTTATTTTATCACTGTGCCATACTAAACTGACATTTTCATTTGATTCATTTGTCTTAAAATAGTAAGGCCTAAGACCATCTATTTTAGGTTGTATTGATTCGTCTTTGGTGTAAATATTTGCATGAAATATTTGACTATCATTTACTCTTAGAACTAGAGGCACTCTTCCAATTTTTGTAAATAAAGGTGTTGTAAACTTACAACTATTCGAATCTAATATTTGACATTCAATTTCATCAGATGAATCAATAACTATTTTGGCCACATCTTTATCAACATCAAAACATGGTCCAGTTACCAATATTTCCTCACCACCAATAAAATAGACCATAAAAGGACTGAGAGTCACAAAGCCTTGAGTATTACAGCCACCCTCTTCTATTGATTGATCATCAACTCTAAAAATCCATCTTCCTGGTTTTCTTACATTTGATTCAAATGCTATATTTTTTATATTAGGCGTAAATGAACTATTTAAAGCATAGTATATAATTCCATCACCAGCATTGAATCCGGCCTGAGCGTGTTCAACAATATTTTCTGATCTGGACCACTCTAGTTTATGATAGTTGAAAATTGTGAACGAATGCCTTCCATTTGTTGTAATTAATACCTGAAATGTATTTTTTGGAAAGGTAGTTGATTGTTTATATTGTGAAACTTGGAGCCAAGTTACAACTAAAGCCCATGATGGTCTGAAGTTAGAAAAATCGCTAAATGAAGTTCTTATATCAGAGCCTATTTGATTTAAAGTGTTAAAGTCAGTAACTTGACGATGGAATATGTCTCCTCCATTGCCTGTATCAATATCATTCCAAAACGGAGCAACGCCAATCACATTATTCATTGGAAATGGTCTTGGAGTATAAGAGCTTACACCACTATTAAAGGAAATTAAACCATTGGTATTGATAAAGAGTGAAGAGAAGCTCTTGTTAAAAAATGGAAATTGAATGGCTATTTCAATCGGACCCAAAAAATCATCATCATTCTTTAACATTGTGTCATCACCAATTTTTTTCCCAAAAGGATAGAAAATGTCCAAAGTTGAATCCATATAATTAGCCAAGAGTAAAATTACAAGAGACCTGATATTCATTGTTTTCAAAGCAAAAAAAGAAATTTTTTAAAATATTTGAATATTTTTTGTTTTTTAGTGCCTTAAATAGTTTAAGGAATATTTTTATTCAGTATAATTATCTAGGAATCATGAATTTTCTAATCATTAATAAATATTTAACAAAAAAGATTTGACTTTTTAATTCTATAATAAAAAAGATAATTTTATTAGTATTTTAAAAATTCAAAAAATGCCTTTTATTATGACTTACTTGAGATTGAGAAAAAAACATTCTTAGTTTAACTCAGAGTTCTCATTTAGTATCACGATTTTGTAATTAAAATAAATCAGAAAAAAAGAGATAAAATTATAAAAGATTATTTTCACTTTTGTAAACAATAAAACTAATTTAGAAAAAGAATCTTTACAAAAATTTTATTCTATCTATACAAAAAACATTTAAAAATTAAAGATAAAATAAAAATTATTAATAAATAAAGTCAAACCAAATGATTTATTTTGCCGATTAATAAAATGTTTTAGTCTCTTGAAATACCCGATAATTTAAGGCATATAATTATGACCTGAGTCTATTTTATGCAAAAAAAAAACAAAAATACTGAATTATTTTATTTAATGTTATTTCTTAGAAAAAAGTTACACAAATTTACTAATTAGAACAAAAAAATAATCAAAAATATCTATTAAATACAAAATACCTAATTTATTTTTTTTTGTTTTTTGATCCGACTTGTCTTCCGCGCTTATTTTTCGATAATTTTTCAATAAATTCAAATCTACTTTTTTTTGCTAATGGCTCTGCTATCTCTTCTGTTTCAGAATCATCGCAAATACTTATAGCTTTTTCATTTATTGCTTAAGTTTCATTTGGCAGTTTTGTCAATCCTTTTGTTGTACGTTTCGGAAGACCTGTACGTCTTTTTCTTTCAAGAGGAATGTTCATTGCAATTTCTTTGAAGTTACAGAGTTCTAAGTAAGATAAATAAGATATTCATATTAAAAAAAATTTTAAATACTTACTTAATCGAGAGCTTATAGCAATCACATGATCACATTTGTAGTTTAAAGATCAATACTAAGTAGCATTAAATTAATTTTCCATATTTAATAAAATTAAATATTTTAATAATAAGTTAAGTAGTTAAGTAAAATTCATATGCACTCATTGAAATCAAAATTTTTCAAGTATGACTGATTTATAGAGAATTGCTTTGATGTTTCAGAATTAATCTAACATTGATGAAATATTTTAAATTAAAAATAGTATCATGTTGTAGAAGCCAAATTTAAAATTATATTTATGAAAATTAAGACAAATAAATTGTTGCTTTATTTTTTAAAAAATAAATGTGGTCTTGAAAAAGACCGGGGGGTTAATTATTCACATGTTTGTACAATAATCTTGTGATCTTAATTCTTAACGAAGAGTCTAAGCTCTTTCACCTCTAATACGTCTTGCCAGTTGAATGTCTTTTGGCATTATTGTAACTCTTTTGGCGTGAATAGCACACAAATTAGTGTCTTCAAACAAACCTACCAAATAGGCTTCACTTGCTTCTTGCAAAGCAGCAACAGCTGAAGACTGAAATCTCAAATCTGTCTTGAAATCTTGCGCTATTTCACGAACCAAACGTTGAAATGGCAGTTTTCTGATCAACAACTCGGTGCTCTTTTGGTATTTACGAATCTCGCGAAGAGCTACAGTACCTGGTCGATATCTGTGTGGTTTTTTAACTCCGCCTGTAGCTGGTGCACTCTTTCTTGCAGCTTTGGTTGCCAATTGTTTTCTTGGAGCCTTTCCACCAGTTGATTTACGCGCTGTTTGTTTAGTTCTGGCCATTTTTCTATTTTTGTTTTCTCTTCTTTTAACTTTTCGAAATAACTAAAAATAAAATGATACAAGCTCTTTTTAAACTATCTTGATTCAAATGAAAAATTCAATATTTAAAGTCAAGGTTGTTGAGCAAAACAAATCAAATTTATTCAAATTAGTCTAACGTACAAATTATGTTTTCTTTTTTCTCTCTCTTTCTTTCTTTTGTTCTTATTAAAAAATAAAGTTCACACAACTATACTATTTTTTTTCATTTTCTTTATGTACCGATCTAATGCTATTTCAGATTTTAAAAAATAAAATCAAATAAAGTTGAATAATAATAATAAAAATAATTTTTAAAACAATCGAATTTTTTACATATTTTGATTTGAACTTTAATTTTATAAATCCTTTTTTTTTTAATTTTTATTCAGTACCGAGCAAATGCTCAGATAAAAGGAGATTCATTTACTTGAATATTTAAATATAAAGTTTCCACAACAAGCACTTTTTATATGGTAACATAAATGAAAACCTAATCTGCTTGTAGGAAATTTCATGCTATTCCAGAAAATTTGTAATTTGAATATTGTTTAAATATGCATTGTTGAGATTTTGAGGTCGAAAACCGTATCTGAAGATAGTGTAGTCTGAATGTTTTACATATCCGAAACCTTAACGCTAATAAGAAATAATGAATTAGGCCTAATTTATTATTTCTTATTAGAGTAGAATTTTCATGAATAGACTTGTTTCTGAATTTTGAAATTATGCTTAATGTTCTAAAAATTTTATAATATTATAAAATAAAATCAATTTTACCTAAAATTCTTCAAAATTTAACGTTTGTTAAAAGATTTTAAAAAACATGTCTTCTGAGAAGAAATTGAAGATTGATGCCAGAGACTCAAACAAGGAAATAGCCAATATGCTCAATGGTATTGTCGATAATTAAGTCTTTTAAAATTAAATAATTTTTCAAAAAGAGCTCGCTGAATTTGAAAAAAACTTCAATAAACAAAGACATAAATACAACGCCTATCGTAAAGCAGCTCAATCGATTTTAGCAAGCAAGAATCCGATTACATGTGTGTCTGAAGCCAAAAAATTAGTAAATATCTAGTATAAATATATACAAAAAAAAAAACATAAAATACAGAAATATCCTCAACATGGTGGCTGAAAAGAAGGCATTATGCTGTTCGGGGCTGCCAAGAGGAACTTTCTCTATAAATTATATTTTAAATAAATAAATAAAACAAATAATCTAAAATAAAACTAATTAGTTTTGAAAAAAATTAGAGTGGTGTTGGAAAAAAAATAGCTGAAAAAATTGGACAATATTTAAAAACGGGAAAAATTGATAAACTTGAAAAAGTTAAATATTTTAAATAAATAAAAAGTTTGTTTTTTTTTTTAATTTTTTATTTAATTAGGTAAAAAATAATTCTGATGCGAATGCGATCAAAGAATTAACAAGAGTGACTGGAATCGGGTAAATAAATTACATAAGAATAATGCTTTTTAAACAGATTGCTTTTTGTATTAATAGACCAATGCATGCTCATAAGCTTTTGGTAGAAGGCATTCGAACAATTGAAGACTTGAAGATAAATCAAGATAAATTGAATCATCATCAAAAAATAGGCTTAAAGTAATTCAATTGAAAAAACTAAGATTAGAGTTCAAACAAAAGAAAAAAAAAATTCCATTTACATTCCAGATATGTTGAAGATTTTGAAAAACGAATACCTAGGGAAGAAATGATTAGGCTAAAAGATTTGATTTTTGATGAAGTCGGAAAATTGGACAAGGAATATATAGCAACTGTATGTGGAAGCTTTAGACGAGGGGCTCTGTCTAGCGGGGATATAGACATTTTATTGACACATCCAAACTTTGTTTCCTCATCTCATGTGAAAGAGAACAAAAAGTCAATTTTGAGTTTAGTAAAAGAGAAAAAAGTTAATTCCGAACCAAAAGAGTTACTTAAAAAAATTGTAAATAAACTGATCGAAATTGATTTTATTAACGATACACTTGCTTATGGAGACACAAAATTCATGGTAAGAAAAAACTAAATTGAAATTAATTCAATAATTTATTCTTAAAAGGGCGTATGCTCAATTGACAAGAATGCCCCATTTAGACGAATCGATTTAAGGTAATTTCCTTTTAATTTTGAGATATTATGATTAAATTAATAATTAAGACTAATTCCAAAAGATCAGTTTTATTGTGGTATTCTTTACTTTACCGGAAGTGACACATTTAATAAAAATATGAGAAAAACTGCGCTTGAAAAAGGCTATACATTGAATGAATATAGTTTGAGAAAAATTAATAGCACAGGTAACAGTCTGAGATAATTGAAAAAATATTCTAATTTTTGCGTTAAAAGGAATTCCTGGTAAGGCCGAAATTGTAAATTCAGAAAAAGAAATATTTGAAATCCTTGACATGAAGTATTTGAAGCCAGAGGAACGAAATTAATATTTACTTTGTAAAATAATAAAAAATTATGCATTTTTAAATTATTATTAATAACAATTTAAATATTAAGTAAAAAATTTTACTTATCCGTCAAATTTATTTTTTTAATAAATAAAAAAAAGTTTTAGAGAAATTTTCCTCTTTTGCTTATTTTATATTTTTTTTTTCAAGTATAAACTTTTTGAATTAAAAAAATATTATTCAAATAATAAAATTTGATAATAAATTAGTTTTGCTTTTTTGCCTTTATCAGGACAAGTGATGGAAATATGATTGACATAAACTTTATGAAAATCTAAACAATTAAAGAAAAAATGATCTTTTTAAATTGTCTGGTGTGGAGAACTTTAAATTTAACTATACTACTATATGTATAGTTGTGTGAACTTTATTTTTTAATAAGAACAAAAGAAAGAAAGAGAGAGAAAAAAGAAAACATAATTTGTACGTTAGACTAATTTGAATAAATTTGATTTGTTTTGCTCAACAACCTTGACTTTAAATATTGAATTTTTCATTTGAATCAAGATAGTTTAAAAAGAGCTTGTATCATTTCATTTTTAGTTATTTCGAAAAGTTAAAAGAAGAGAAAACAAAAATAGAAAAATGGCCAGAACTAAACAAACAGCGCGTAAATCAACTGGTGGAAAGGCTCCAAGAAAACAATTGGCAACCAAAGCTGCAAGAAAGAGTGCACCAGCTACAGGCGGAGTTAAAAAACCACACAGATATCGACCAGGTACTGTAGCTCTTCGCGAGATTCGTAAATACCAAAAGAGCACCGAGTTGTTGATCAGAAAACTGCCATTTCAACGTTTGGTTCGTGAAATAGCGCAAGATTTCAAGACAGATTTGAGATTTCAGTCTTCAGCTGTTGCTGCTTTGCAAGAAGCAAGTGAAGCCTATTTGGTAGGTTTGTTTGAAGACACTAATTTGTGTGCTATTCACGCCAAAAGAGTTACAATAATGCCAAAAGACATTCAACTGGCAAGACGTATTAGAGGTGAAAGAGCTTAGACTCTTCGTTAAGAATTAAGATCACAAGATTATTGTACAAACATGTGAATAATTAACCCCCCGGTCTTTTTCAAGACCACATTTATTTTTTAAAAAATAAAGCAACAATTTATTTGTCTTAATTTTCATAAATATAATTTTAAATTTGGATTCTACAACATGATACTATTTCTAATTTAAAATATTTGATCAATGTTAGATTAATTCTTAAACATTAAAATAATTCTTCAAAAGACTAACATTTTATTAATTGGCAAAATAAATCATTTGGTTTGACTTTATTTATTAATAATTTTTATTTTATCTTTAATTTTTAAATGTTTTGTTTTTGAACTTCAAATTAGTAAAGCTTTTTAATTTTTTAATGATTATGTTTCGAATAGTTTCTAAGTTCACTGAGCTCATTCCATACATTTTTAAGTCTATTTCTTCGCTCCTGATGCTCATCACTCCTTTTCAAATAGATTAATATTTAAATAGCTATTGAGTTTTTAGATTATTTTATTTTATTACTTGTTCTTTAAAAGAATTTTTACTCGATCATCTAAATGAGCATTTATCGGTAGACAATCGGCCATAATCGGTGCCATCATATTAAAATATCCATCCAAGTTACCAACAGATTTTACACAATGGTTAATTAACCTACCATTTTCGTTTAATTTTCCGTTTAGAAACAAATTATGGCATTTCAGCGAGAAATCAAGATTAATGTTATCCAATTCTACTGTTAATTCACTTTGATCTAGCTCACATAAAAGCTGAGATTTGTCCATACCAAACAAATAAAGTTTATTAGTTTCGCTAATCGCCATAAGCTATTATTACACAAATTATTTAATTTATACTCAAGGATTATTTTAAATAATTTATTATTTAATTCTTACCAAGTTAGGATAGCAATATATCGGCTTTACAAAAGTCAATTTGTCATCTTTGTTAGCTAGTCTTTAAATAAATTTTTCATTTTAAATCTTATAAAAAAAAATGGTCCTACTGAGGTTTAAATAAATGGCGCGGAATTTTTTTCGAATTAAGACCACAATCAATGCTGTATAAGTTTCCTAAATTAGTCAAACACACAAGCTCTGATTCAATTTTAAATACAACAGAATTTTCAATTAAAAACGAGCTGCTAGGAACACTTTTTGGCATAAAATGAACCTGTCTGATTATTTCACTATCTGCTATGTGTACACAAGTTCTTTCAATTCCCATATTAAGGTCAAATACAACTATGTTGTTGTCTTTTAATGAAACAGCAAGAAGATTGTTGCATTTTGATGTTTGAAAATGGCTTATTTGAGAGGAAAATGGAAGAATGCATTCACATTTTGATTCCAGTTCTTTAATTGTTTAATTCAATAATTTTTCTTTTCACAAGTTATTTCATAATTACCTTTTGATACTCTTCCTAGCGGATACAAGCATATTTGATTTGAGTTGTTCCAACAAACTGCTATACTTGTGACATTGTCATTTAAGTCAGTGTTCCCACTCCATATTAGTTTATTTGACGGAAGAAAAATAAAATCAGCCTTTCTAAAAAAAAAAAAAATAATTTTTGTTAATTTTGAAAAAATATTTTTTTTTAGTAAGTATTTAATTCTAAATTTTAAAGCGGTTGAAATAATTAAGAAAAATAAAAAAGCTAAAAATACTGTTTTTTATTTTTTAAAAAAAAATTATTGATTTAAGTTAACAATTAGAAAAAATATTTTTAGTATAACAAAAATAATAAAATAATTAACAGTTTTGGCAAATAATTCTAATTTATTTAAATTTAGAAATTTTACATTAAATGATAAAAAAACTAAGCAATTATTAAAATTGAAGTTAATTTTAAAAATCGTATTCAAACAAAAAGTGATAAAAATATCCATAATGAAAATTTTCTTATTTTCAAATTTAAATTTTTTGATTTTTTTAGAAATAAAAATTTAAATTTTAGGTATAAAAAATAAACTAAACTGAATTCGTAACTCAACAGTTGAATTATTAATTCATGAAAATTTCCTAAAATGGTTTTCCTAAAAAATTTATTTTTCCGATAACAAGAGCTTGTCACAATTTTTTTATTATTGCTTATTGTTCGTTTCCTACTAAAGTAGAATTTAATCTAAGTTAAAATTTTCCAAATTTAAAAGGCACAAATTTTAAAAGTTATATAAAAGTTAAAACTTTAATTTGTTTATTTAAATAATTTTGTTTATTCAAGATAAGATTAGTTTGGTAAACTAGCTTTGAAATAATTTTAAATAAAAAATTTTAACTTACACTTTATTTCCAGTAAAATCAAAATTTCTATTTCCATTAATTTGATTCATGGACTCTTCAGTTAGTTTAAGAGCGAAGCATTTTTCAGCTAATTGACATTTAAGGTCGATAAATGTCTTGTTAAAAATCGAATTCAAGCCTGTTCCGATAATATCCTGACTGTGCTCAGCCTGTTTCAAAACTTGAGTCAAATTCTGATGATTAGAGCCTAGTTGAAAAATTAAAAAATTGATTTTCATTTACAAGCGGCAATACTTTGAAATCGGAACTGGTTGGCGGGGGGTTTTATTTTGCAGAACAAATTGGGCTTGGCCAAAGGCGCCGGCTCATTGCCGACCTCACTCTCGTCCCGCTTGTGCTCAATCGATTCCAACGATTGAAACCATAGCTCTTTAGGGCACTTGTGTATTTCAATTAAACAATCACTTAAATTACTTTTCACTTTTTTTTTGTTTAAAAATAAAATAGTTTTAGCTAAATAAATTTTTTTTTTTCAAGGGGAAATTTATTTTAATTCAATACCTTAAATAATAAAGGTATCTAAGTAATTAGCTTCGTAAATTGGCATTGGCAACACACAATAATAAAAAAAAAAGAAGAAACCGGTATTTTTTAATGTTTGTAAAATTAAAGAAAAAAAATGGAAAATTGTGGTGAATTGGAACAAAAGCTCAAATATTACAAGAGCAATCCGCTGAAGAATTTTGCGCCTACTCGCGGCCAACCCATTGTTCCGCAACGGCATGAAATTCAACAACTGCCGAAAATATTCAACGAGCTCCGCTTTACGGACACCTATGAGCTTGACCGGAATGTGCATCGTCAAAAAATAAAAAGCAATTTGAGCCTTAAGCTTAGCGAACCGATGAAAAATCCTTTGGACCAAATGGAAAATTCTAAAAAAACATACAATCAATTTTCCAAGCTAAACTTGACCAGGCCGATTGACCTGTCGAATGTAAAGTCGGTGCTTAGGGAAAATATCAGCGCTAGAAAGGACGAGGCTAGCGATATTTACAAAAAACCAAAACATTTGTCTAAATCAGCTGATTTGCTGATTGACGCGCACAATGTAGATCTGAAGAGTGTAGAGAGCATGAACAGTGAAATACGCAGACACAAACAAAAGCTAGCTAAGCTAGAATTTAAGTCGTACAAACGACCAAATTCCAAACGATCCAAAAATGTCACAAATGAGCACAAAGGATCAATCTATAATTACCGAAAAGCAGTTAGAGAAATAAAATCAATGATTAGATTCAATTCGGCTGAGACCAAGCCACCATCAGCAAGTGCACCAGTGCGGGGCGAATCTAATTTGGACAATAAAGACACTATCAGCAAAGACCATTCTATAATAAAAGAGTATGAATATTTGAACACAATAATGCTATCGAATAGCTTGACCAGTCGTGAAAAGTATAGAAAACGAGTTAAACAAGCTAGAGATAAAATTCTGTATGAACAAACTGAGAAGCACAATTTGAATCGAATGACCATTTTGCAGCCATTCGAGGACACTAAAATATTAATCAATATAGATCAAGTGCCGCCTGGTTTTTTGAACTCGTTGCTTAACAAGGAGAACAATGCGCCTAGGTACTATATGCCGCCAGTGCGCGCTTTTGGTTTTTATAAAAAAATCATCAATGAACCATTTGAGTATGACCGTCGGCCTAGTAATACTAGTAAACTAAAAGAGACTAGAAATTATTTTAACAAATCTGAATTAAATGAAATACAAGCTGAAAAGCACAATTTCAATTTGGAATCATTGAAAAGTTTAAATGAATCGTCTAATTTTTTGTTTAATCGTGACCATTCTATATTCAGCAATATAAATACAAATAGCTCAAATAATTTTGATCTTAAAGTTGACATAAGTAAAAAAGATGTTTCAGTCAAATGATTTTTTTTTAATTTTATTTTCAAATAAATAAATTATTTTATATTTTAAAAAAATTTTTTTTTAGTTTTTCTAGACAAATAAAATTTTTATTTGAAATTTGGCTTAATTGAAATTTGTTTTTGTTTTTTCGTTTTTTAGGTTTATTTTTAAACATTTAGTAAACATTGAGTTAGAAACTCGCCTAGTTTAAACAATACCTGAATATTTATTTGAAAAAATTGTTTATTTTTTTAAATATTAATGAAAAACGATGCTGCAAGTGCTTTCAAAATTTAATTAATTAGAGTCATACTGTAAAAATTATCAGCTGCAGGAAAACAATGACCAAGGTTATCTACAACACAATACGCAGAAGAGTATTTATATGACTAAGGAAAGTATTATGAATATTAACAGACAAAATTCCTAGATTTGCATTATTGAAAGAAAAGGAAAATGCAGCAAGACCGAAAATTAGCTGGTTGAACGATTTATACAAAGCTGAAAAGAATTTAACTCACAAACAGAGATTGCCTCAAAGGACATACAAAAAATTTAAAACTATTTTTCAAATAATAAAATATAATTTAAATAAACAAAATTAATCTGATTCAAAAATAAAATAAATCTTTAAATAAATAACATTAATTCACAATCAATTTTTCTACTTAAAAATATGGACAAACAATTTTTTTCAATTGAATTTATTTTCCAAAAAAAGACAATATTATAAATTAATTTCTTTTTTTAAATAAAATTTATCAATATCTATTCTCTATAATAAAAAAAATAAAAATCACTTAAGGACTGATTACTTTTCAGTCAAAAAAATTTTGAAGAAATTTTTAAAAATTGTTTAATGGTTTCCGCACGCTTTTTCTTTATAACTTCTTTGAAGAAAAATCTTTATTAATTCATCTTAAATTCGATTAAGATTTATCTTTAAAGATATATAATAATAAATTAGTAGTGTCAAAATCACTATTTTAATAGCGTGCGCTATTAAATAACTCGAGAGAGAGGGAGAGAAAAAAAAGAAACTCTCTTCTCTACTTCTTTATTTAAAAAAAACTGAAAAACTAAACACAAAATTATAACATATATATGAGAATGTAACAACCGGAGGGATGCGGTGTTACACTATTTTTTGATTTAAAAGATAAAAATCAATTTTTCACAATTATTATAGAAAAGAATACAATTTTAATACAATCTTAAGAAATAAATTTTTGTGAAAAGCATGCTTGGTTCTTAACTACTACTTGATGATTCATGATCAAGTTTTTATAAACATTAGATGTCATCATTAAGATGATAATAAAAGCTCTAAGCAATACGCATTATCAGGATGATATGGTCACTACATATACACATTTTGGAGATACACCTAACAACTTGGCTATTTCGTTTTGCTTTATATCTCCACTTTTTAGCAGACCCATTATCTGCCATTTTTGTGGGCTAGGCACATTTTTTTTACCCATTTTTTGCCAAATTAAAGATTTTTTGGTAATGTTATTTAGAGATCAAATGAGGAGTTGGAGAGTTTTTAAATTAAGAAGTTTAAGAGCAAAATTTACTCAAAATTAGAAGATATTTAAGGATTAATCATAAA
>PJRA01000016.1:1031296-1048356 GCA_016987375.1 Brachionus koreanus
TTAGTACATTATTAAGAGATTAATTATTTAGAACAATTGTTACATTTCCAGACTTTCTTAATAGGAACATAAGTTATATTAACACACTTTAAGTGGAAATCATTTTTACAATCACCGCATGTAATCCATTTATTTTCACAAGAAAGATTGCCTTGATTTATACGTTCGTGTTTTAAGTTACATTTGACTACTTCGTATTTATTCGCTTCAGAACCCGATAGAACGTAGTTGACTTGAATTTCAGCTAGATAGGATTTAGATAACACATCACAAGAGAAAAGAAATGCAGGATACCCAAAGTTTATCATAAGAAGAGCAGTTGAAAAATAGCACAAAGAGATGAAACTTACATAAACAGATCAGGAGGGAGAAGCATGTGAAGCCTTATGTTTTACAGAGATCTGAAGTCACGAGAAGAAAATTATTGAAGACAAATTATTTAATGAATGCTTTTTTGATATTAAAATTTTATGAATTTTTGTGATTATATTTTTTAAAAATAAAAAAAGTTCAAGAGAGAATTTTCTTCATATTTCTATAGAATTAATAAACAATCAATTTTTTTTTGTAACGCGTTTCAAATTAAGAAGTTACTTATTAAATATATATTATAAATCTAATATAAACAAAAAGTTTAAAACATAATCTTAGAGAGAAAGATTATCACTTAATTATAAAAGGTTTTGGAAATATTTTACTTTCCAATAGATTTAATTTTCAATAGCTAAATTAAGCTTTTAGTTTCACTTAGATACCTTTCTCTCCTGTTAATAATCACTACTAGAGAAATCGAGTTAATGAATCGCATATGAATTCATAAATATTGTAAATTAAAAAGTTTGGATTAGAAAGAACAAATGACCAATTCAATTGCTTATTAACTAAAATAAATTGGATTTTAGTCGAATATGTTTAGCGATACAATCATATATATTTTTACTCTCAACTGCAAACTTTTTGATGGGCTCTAAAGAAAGAAAGATAGATACAATTTTAAATCAAACTATAAATATAAAAAGAGTTGGAGGATACATATCAACATTCTTTAACATCTTATGATATTTTTTATTTGAATGCTCAATCTTATAGTTAGTCATAAAATTACTAAGCATTTACGCTCAAAAGACTGAATATGTCATTGATACATCATGTGATACCTTCCCTAATTTTGGCCCTTATTGTCCTCCGAATTGAATTTAAAACTTTTCTCTTAAATTAGATAATGCATAAGCTTTAATTTAATTTTTTTTAGCTGGATATTTTTTTAAAAATTTTATTTTATTTAAAACTTTGCCGTCCTTTGGGTGTCAAAATAAGATACAAATTAAGCTAACTATAAATATGATGACATTAAAACTATTCTGATGATAAATCCATTTAGTATTCAGACAAATCAATATCATGAAAATAGCCAAAATCATTTTCTATTTATGATAATTCTATGAAAGAAGACATGCACTTTATCGCAGAATAAAATAGCTATCAAATTTTTTTTTATTCATCACTCATTATTTAATCACAGTCCCAAGGATAATAACTTGGATGAATAAATTGAAATTAAATATAATACTTAAATTTCGAAAAATTAACAAAAAAAAAAACTAAAAAATTGAATAAAATTTTTTGAAATCTATAAACATTGTAAAGTTAATAATAATAAAATTTATAATAAATTCAATTCTAAACTAATATGATTTAACTTTTGCATTCTATGAAAAAAAATTCGAGTTACTTTGAGTTAATGACGCGATTGGCGAATAAACACTAATTTTACCTAAATAATTAGATTAAAATCATGCTACAAAAATCAAAAAAAAAAGAACCATCAGCATCTAGTTCGCTCACAGCTGGACTCTATCAAACGCCATTTTATCCATTATCTTACATTAAAGTTCTGATTCAAGTAATTCAAATATATTTTTATTCAATAAGGAAAAAATAATTTTATTTACAAGATTGGTCATGAACCATTACCACCATTCAAATCCAAAAGCATATTTGGACGCGAGCAATTTTTTTATCCGAACAATTTTTCTTATAGTAAATAAAAAATAAATTTTTTTTGTTTGGTTTATAAAAAATTTAAATTTATTTTCCTAGTGAGATATGTTTATTCTGTTGAAGGAATTAGCGGTCTTTATCGTGGTCTTGGAATGAAAATAATATCACATTCAGTAGCCACTTATGTTTATGACACAGTCAATCAAGTACATCTTATTCATAAGAATTTGTCAAAAGATAATTTTTTTTGTTATCTATTCAGATGCTTGACGAGTCAGAAAGCATGGAATCTGAGCAATCGATTGAGAGAAAAGACAAAAACGAAGAAAAGTTAGCAGTGTTTATCAAACAAGTAGATTTAGCTTTTTTTATTTTGAAAATTTGGATTAAAATTTATCTATTAAGACATCAAAAGAGTTAACAGCAAGATGTTGGGGTGTAATTATTAGTCATCCGTTTCACGTAATGGGTCTTCGCTGTATGGCGCAATTTGTCGGCGGCGAAACAGCCTACAGCTCGTGGAACATATTTCACAATGTATCTGAAATATATCGAAGTGAAGGTATACTAGGATTTTTTAGGTATATTTCTACTCAAAATAAGAAAAAATATTTTTTTAATTATAAAATACTAAAAAAATTCAAAGTGGTCTAATACCTCGAATTTTGTTCGAGGCCTCAACAATCGCTCTAACAAGTTCATTGGCCTATTTGATCAAAAACTATGTCTACGAAGACAAAGAAATCGACGCTTTGATTGATCTATTTTCATCTGTATTTTTAGCAATTCTGTTTTGTTTTATTTGAACTATTCACTTTTTATTTAAGCTTGTTGCCAACTCTGTCACCTATCCACTCTCACTTGTAAGCTCAATTAGTTGTATCAGTGGAAGTTCTCTAATGGCTGCCCGACCGCCAAGAATGGCTCTGTACGCCTCTTGGATAGACGTATTCAAGCATTTATATGACACTGTAAATATTTCAAACAAAAAATTTAATTTATTTTGTTTAAAATTGAAAATTTTTAGAATCAATTGAAACGAGGATCATCAAGCTTTTTTAGAGTTTACCAGCCATTTGAAAGTCAAATAGCCGGATTTAGTTTAGGTCATGGCACAGTTCGAAAATTCAACTGAAAATAGTTAATGCTAAACAAATTAACAAAAAAAAAAAAGAAGAGAAAAATTCAATCTAGCTAACAGCTGTTTATTAAATATTAGAATTTTTTAAAAAATAAAATTTTTTGAATATTAAATATTTTGATGGGGTCGGGTGGCCTTCAGATTGGTAAAGTATTAAATTCAAATTAAAATATTTGCCGAATAGTTTTTTGAATGATGAGCCGGAAACAGATACTTGAATAAAAAAAAAAATCAATTCAAATCTTGTTAGTATGTAATAAATGAATAAATTTTTGCCTTAATCTTAAATGATTGTTAATCTCGAAAAAATTTATGAAAAATTAGGATTAGATAACTGCCTTTATTGAGCAGTATTAAAATATTTTGTTTTAATTTTTTGAATTAGTTTAGTTTATTTTGTATTTTTTTTTTTGCTATTCTATTCTGACTAGTTGACGGCCATAAGAACCACATTTTTAAGGTCAATTGTAATCTCGAGGCTTGAAAAACTTTTTTTAACTTTTAATTGCTTTTAATGAGAATATTTGTTTGGTTTGTTTTTGAAATGAGCGTTCAAATTTCAAATTCTCACTCTTGACTGGTCTGCTATTTGAGCTGGTTATCAGATAACACCATTTATCGGCATTTATTAAATTGATCTATCATCGCCAGATAATCGATACCATTTTCTTTGTTTTTTTCCTAGCTAGACTGTAACTAATCTTGAGCAAAACCAAAAGCAAGAAAAATCTATGAATCAATTGATGCACGACACAGTCCATACTAAAATTTAGATTAATTTAAATTAATCAAATTTTGATTGACACAAAAATATTTTGTAGCCGAATCGGCTAATCAAGCATTTGTTCCGGGTCGAATATTCACACGACCCCGGGCTAACTACGGCAAGAGCTGTTTTTGTTTTTTAGAGATAATTATTTAGGCGTTGGTATCTTCTCATTTCTTATTTTCTTTTCTATTTTATTTTGTTTTAAACTAAATCTATTTAATGACTTAGAGGCTTCGATTCCCCAAGCAATCGATTATATGTCAGTAATAAAATGTAATAAAGATAATTAGCTTGTTTTATCAATTTTTCTCTCTATCTATCTTAATATATTAAGTTGTGTCTGTTGAGATTCTAAAGAACAAAAAATTTTGGCTCTAAATTTTTCTATTATTTAACAAAAATTGTTTATTAATTTTTTTTTCTATTTTCTATTTCAAATGTTTATTCAAGATAAAACACATAAAAGAAAAAAAAAGGGACTAGTCGATCCTTAGTACAAGGTGAATGGAATTGAATAGCAATTTTTATTTTCAAAGAAAAAATAATTTATTTTCTTAAGAATTGTTGATTTAAAAAAAAAAAAATTTTGTTTGTATAGGAACGTGCATCGAGCTCAAAGCTAAATCACAAGGTATGTGCTCGAGATGGTTTTGAAATAACATTTTTTTTCTTCTTTTTTCTTTTGAATAAAATTATTTATCTCCGAGATACTCGGTCTTGGGCTAGCTATTTTAATCTCACGTTCTATTTGTGTGTGTTCAAGATATTTCTTCCTAACTAAAATATTTTGTTTGTAAATCATAAAAAAATTGTGTATCTTTAAGGTGTTGACAAATTTTCAAGCACACCATATACGAGCTTAATTGAATTACAATTAAAATAGCATTAAAAAATTTATTAAGCTAAGCGAGAGCTTAATGATAAATGAAGACTTTAGATTATTTGGGCATCCAAGCCTTTTAACAAATGTCTTTCAGTAGCTCTATTTTCATTGTGCTACTGACAATTGATGCTACTCAAAATTTTAGATTTTGTAAAGAGCGGCAAACTAAAAATCTGATTTTATATCGAAACTCATAAAATATAAAAAATCGTTTTCTAATACCCCCTGCCTGCGGATACCTGTATCACTAGAAAAGGAATTTTTTATTCTTAATTATTAGTAGTAGCATAGTTGCTTTTACAAGAGAGGTGCTTATACAAATTTTAAGAGCTTTAGTAAGTGTTATTCAACAATGAATATAAAGCTCTATCAAGAGATAATTACGAGGCTTATTTAAGATTTTTCGGAAACCATATGGATTCTCGAGTTTTTTTGTTGTTTTTTTTTGTCAGAATAAATTTTAGAGTAAATAAATATTAAAAAGTTTAATTAGATTTTTTTAAATATTTTTTTGTTTTCGCTTTTTTTTAATACTTGCAGATTGGCGCTTATCTCATTATTCGTTGCTTATTACACCAGATTACAATTTGATCTTATCAAGGCTTCTCACTTATTTTATAAATAATTTCTATTTTTTTTAGTTAAAAAACCATTTTAAATAAAGCAAAAATATACCTGATTCGATCTAAAAAGTGCTTAGATTCAAGGCCAATTTGATTTTTATTTCGAAAAGAATAACAACCAACCTTATTTTTTTAAATATAGGTACTGAAAACATTACCTGTTTTAGTCTACTTCAAAAATTAATATTTAGCTTAAGAGCCAAATACTTCAGAATGGTTCATTAATGAAAAATTTTTTAACTGTTCAAGTCTGATATTCTGCTTTTTTGCCTAAATATCTAAAACAAATAGTTATTTATGTTTTTAAGATCGGTTGGGGTCTTAGACAATTTTGTAATAATTTGTTAATAAATTAAATCGAAAATTTTATTCAATTTTGTTAAAGAATCTTTTTCAATTCAACAATATAAAAATATTTGTGAACAAGATTAAAAATTGAATTTAAGAAAATAATTTATTTTTTTTTTTCAATTTAAATCTAATTCAAAAAATTAGAATAAAATTTTTAAACTTATCTTTACTTAATACACAAATTTTCTATTTTTCCCGCATTAGTCTGCTTTTTTGCTTAATTACAAAAATAAATATAGATATGAGTAAATAAGATTAAAGTTAGAGAGCTTAGTTAAAAAAAATACGCTTCTTAGAGTCAATTTTACTTAAAAAAAAAACAACAAAATTTTTGTATTGAAGCTATTAATTTATTTAGCATGTTGAAGATTAAATTAAGAAGCTTCTGATCGAACAGTTCGATTGAAAGCAGCGTCGGAGAAAAAAACCTTTCTAGCTTTGTTAGAATACAAGTAAAAATTACGTAATTGTAAATTTAAAATAAATAATTAGAAGCTAGGCAAATAACCATAGGTACTTACTTTTGGAATTAAGCTATTAATAAATAAAAATCGGCTATGACAATGCGCCGAATCAAGTAGTAGGTTAAGAAATTCTCAA
Source organism: Brachionus koreanus (assembly GCA_016987375.1). Classification (NCBI taxonomy): domain Eukaryota; kingdom Metazoa; phylum Rotifera; class Eurotatoria; order Ploima; family Brachionidae; genus Brachionus; species Brachionus koreanus. Next base: position 1,037,665 of record PJRA01000016.1, read on the forward strand.
GATTTTAGGTTTAAAAAATAATTAAAAAATTAAACTAATTTTGTTTATTGATATTAAAAAAATATTTTAGTAGAATTTGACCAAAGACGCTATGCTGACAAAGAATTTAAAAAAAAAATTTAAATTAAGTTTGAAACAAATATTTGACAAAAAAAATAAACTAAACTCAAAGGTACCCTATTGAATCCAATTAAAGAACATTTTTAATGTAATTAGAGTTATATTTAATGAGTCTCGTGTTTGAAAAAGGTAATCATTTTAATCTAAATTTCAAATATTAATTGTCCAAAAAATAAAAGCTTTAAACCGATGTATTTAAAATTGCATTAAGATTTTTTTAGATAGTTTTAAATTAATAGGTTTTTTATGAGATTTTAATAAAATGGAAGAGTTTAACTCGATTAAGAATAGACCTAAAATTTTGGATACAAACCAAATGAAGAGTCCAAGCCGACTTTTTTTCAACTCAGCGATTACGTCGACTCCGTGTCATAAAACAGATCCAAGCGATTTTCAGCAAAAGCTCCGAAAGTCATACAATTTCAACACCTTAACAAACAACAAGCCGATTAAAACATTCCATTTGACAAGCAGCAAGTCAATAACCAACGATATGGACTCGTTCATATACCCGTCGTCCATGTCGCCCGAGTCAACCATTTCGTCCATTTCCTCAGTGTCAACTTTATCAAATGATAATTCAAATATTAACAAAATACATATCGAAAACACGGACGAAGACTACAAGAGCAAAATTTACATACCGGGCCAGTCAAACATTAACCGCATACAGATCGGCACCTCCAGCGTGGTTTTAAGGCGACAACAGAATCCTAACCAATGCGATAACGATACACGGATCAAAAGAGCCATGTCAACTTGCTTAAATGTGAATACAATAAACAAGTTCATTGAGCCTAAAGTTAACATTGACGCGTCTACTTTCAAACAACCACTGCTTCCTATTACTTCCAACAATTTACCATTGAGCTCATTCAGAAACTCACTTTGTATGCTTTTTTTTTTTATTTTAGTATTAGATAGGATTATAAAATTTTCTATGGAACAATTATAATCAGTTATTTTATGATATATATCTTTTGAAAATCTGTTCAATTGGCGAATTTATTTACTCAATTTGTGTCAAATTGGGTAAGGAAAATTATAAAAAAATAAAACTTGTTTTTGTCAATTTTTATTAGCCTAAGACTTAAAAAAGTCATTTTAGCTAAGGGTTTAGGAAAAAAAAATACATACAAAGCAAAAAATAAAGTGGATTTCAAAAAATGAATTTATTTTTCTCCTAACAAGAATATTTCCTAAGTTTAAAAAAAAAAAACTTATTTTTTTTCGTTATAAAAAATCAAACTTTAGAAAATTTTTCAGGCTTGATTTAAGTTAAAATTAAAAAAAAAAAACAAATTATTAATTTTTTTTTCTACGAAAAATTAATTTTAAAAAAAAATTTTAAAAAATTTGATAATTGTTTCATGCAGTATCTGCTTCTATAAAGAATTTTACAATTTTAGCTTTTTTGTGGCCAAATTTAGCTTTTTTTTCGATGTCCTTTGTATTAAAATTTTGAAATAAACTGCTTTGTTTTTTGTAAGCTAAACCAAAATATAATTTGAAAAAAAAAAGCTGATATTAAATTCTCAGGTTTAAGTATTTTTTAAAAAAAAAAATTTAAACGGAATAAAGTTAAATATCCCACTTAGCAATATAATTTGAGCTGCATGAGGCCTATATTTTTTTTACCTTGTTTAAAGAAATTAATTTTTTTTCTTCAGTGATTGAAAAATCGGCATCAAATACAGAGAATTGTGAAAGCAATCAAAAAGTCATGAGCAAAAGTGACATTTACCAATTGTCTAAGAGCACAAAAAGATGGCGTTCAATGTATGCATTAAGAGACTCCATTCGTAATTTAACTTCTTGTGTTTCGTCCAAAGCAAGTTTTATAAATTACAAGTAAATTTAAAAGGTTTAATAAACAATTTATTTTGAATTTCTATTTAGAAAAAATGCTCCTATTATTAAAATAAACTCAGAGTTTGCAAAAAATTCTGAAGAAAGCCTAAAAGAGTGCGAATACTTCGAAGAAATGAGCGTTGATACGGACATGGACGCTTATAGCTATTGTGGTATGTCCATGCTTTCAGTGCGCGATAGTGCTACGTGCATCGGCAACTCGGGCTCCTATCTTAAGTGCAAGACTAGCGACAACCTGTACGAGTCGAATAAAAAACTCGACGAAAGCCTTATAGGCAATGCATCAAATTTACTAGCAAACAACAATGTTTTCAGCTCATGTAGTTATTTGTCTCCCAGATCGAATGAACAAAATATGGTAATTGCTTTTTTTTAATTTTATTTTCTAGCATAATTTTTTTCTTTATGGATTATGTTTTGTTAAATAGAAGTGACGTTTGTTTGTGAAAATAAAAAGTTTATCAAAATATAGTCAAATATAGTCAAGGCCTATTCTAATTCAAAAATTATAAAATGTTAAAGAAAATTAACAGTTTTTTTTTATTTTTTCATTTTTGCATAATTTACCTAAAATCTTTCAATAATTCAAAAATGAGATATATTTAGTTAGTTAAGTCGAGCATCGAGCAGGACTAATTAAAATGTTAGACTTGCGTGCATTTGGACTCTTGTCTGCTTGAGACATAAAACTAGGTTTCATTTGAGATTTTATTTAAAATATTTGATTGACTAAGTTTTTATTATTTTTTCTAATTTTCTTTATTTGACTCTGCGAAATTTAATTACTCGTAAGAAAAAAATTTATTTTAATTATAAATATATTCAATTACATTTATTCAAAAAAAAAATTCGTTGGGAATTTTTTTTTTCTTTTTTGCTAAATTTTATTAAATTTAAAATAAAAGAGAGGGTAAAAAATAAGCTGATTCTTTTCTTAATTATTTCTTCGAGCATAAATAATTTAATGTCAACGTTTTAGTTTTATTTTTAAATTGACTGCATAAGACTCTTTTTTCTTTCATAGAATAAGTTTGACGATGCTTTTAGACGGGAAGAAAAGAATTTTTTGAGAAGCTTTAAAATCAAGAAATAGAAAATTTGTTGAGTTTTAATTATTTAAGGAGATTTGATGATGTAAATGTTTAGAATGCTAGACTTACAAATTAAAATGGAATAATGTTTATTTTCAATTAAATCAGAAATTACGACCACCATTTTACATTTATTTTTACATTTATTGTTTTTTTACAGACAAAATTTTTAAAGGAACTTGATTTTTCATTTAGTTCAGTCTCGATTAATATTTTTTATTTAAAAAATGAAGGCAGAATATTTTCATGAGAAAATTTCAATTATTTTTTTGAAATGAGAAAAAAAAATTGAAAAATAGATTCAAAATTTATTATTTTTTTCTGTCACTTTTAGTAGAAAAGAGAAAAAAAGAAACTTCAAGTTTAAATTTGAAATTAATTATAAATGAAAAAGGATTGATTGAAAGAAGGAAAAAATTTTCATATAAATAAAAATGTCATTTTTCAAAAATTTTTAATTATACATAATTGCTAAGTAAATTTTGTACGAGTTGAAAATATTGATTTTTGTTCTATTGTCTAGTTGAAAACATATTCAATCAAGGTTTTTTGCTTTCACCTGATAAGAACCAAAATGTCGTAGTTCACGAAAAAATTAGTTCAAATAACATCCCAAGTTAATTTAAGCATCTAGATGACAAAAATTGAAAGAATTTATAAAAGGATTAAGTTATTGCAAGTGTCTAGTCGCGGTTAAAATAAATATCATTTCGGCTATTCTATGCACTTAAATGTTATCACGCTTAGTAATTGCGCAATATCATTTGTGATTTAAAGAATAGTCGTGTTAGACGAAAGAGGGGGAGGACAGTTTCTCTTTTTATTTCCTCTTTTTTTTCGATTTCAAAATAAATGTTAAATTATACTATCAAAATACATTAAGGAATTTTGTATAAAAATCTAATATTTGCTTTAAAAATAAACTTTTTCGGATAATCGATCTATTTACCAAAATGAAATTATTATTATTCTAATATAACAAAATTCAAAACAACCAAAGAGAACGAGAAAAAGAGAGAGAGAGAGAGAGAGAGAGAGAGAGAGAGTGAGTGAGAAAGAGAAAAATACTAGAGAAAAAACTTTATTTTAAATCCATTATTATGTAAAATATGCGAGATTTTTTTTCTTGTTTAGAGGCAAAATGGCGACAAAAGAGCCCAATAGGGATGTCACGTCATTGAGGAAATAGTATGCTAGTTTGCTTAGTATACTAAATGAATGTGATATTTAAATTTTACTGGGTTAATTGTTCGCCACTAATCGTCAATTTTTCAAGGCAGCCTTACAATAAATAAAGGTTAAACATAGAAATTTAAGATATTTAAGGATTCAATAGATGATTGAGAACGTGATTTTATCAAGTTTTATAGTTAAAATTTAATTAAATTCGAAGTGTGCTTTAAATTTGTGGCATTGTGTGAAATAAAATTTTCATATGACTTTTCTTTTCTTTTTTTTTTTTATTTTTGACTTCGGTTGTCATCGTGATCATTTTATCTTATTTAAATTTAGAGTGAAGATTTGCATGCGGATGAAATACGGCCGATTACCAATTCGAATACAAGCGTGAACACAATAAAAAAGATTAAGATAAAGAAAAAAAAAAGTGCACAAAAGCAGCAGAAAGAGTGCCCCTATTTGGCCAAAGACGATGACTTGTATGATATGATTGAAAAAATTCAAGGTGACAGATTAGATAACCAACGTTGTGAGCTTGTTCAAGATTGCAGTGTAAGTAAAAAAAAACCGCTGAAAATTAACATTTAAAATTAGTCAATGCAATTGTTTATTACCGCGGTAATAGGCTTAAAAATTACGTAAGCAAACACTTACTAATTCAGTCTCAAGGTTTATCTGATATCACTTTGACAAGGATTCATTAGAAATTTTTTATCGATTTTTAACATTGAGAGCTTAATACTTTTGAAAAATAGAACCTTGAAACTTTTTTGAAATTTTTCTAGTCTCTTTTTTTTTTATATTGTTGTTTAATGTGAAAATATTTAAAGCTTATATTTTACATCCGTTTAGAAGGCATTTCATTTCAAGGGCCAAATAAACAAAATATTTGCTCTCAATTAGACAACAAGCGAAAAAAAAACCAAAATTCAAACAAATGACTAGAATTTTCAATCTTTTAAAATAGCTTATTTTTGATAAAAACAAACGCTGTTAACTGGTACTTTTAATTGCATTAATATGGTCACGTTTTTTTGTAATAAAAATTTGGAATTAATACCCTGTTTTGAGTTATCGTTTTAGGCTGATAAATATAACAATGTATAATCAATATTTTATTTTTTAAGGATTTTGAAATTTTTTATATGATTTAATTGAGTCGATTTTGGCTTAAAATTAGAGGCTAGAATTAATGCAAAAAAATTTCTCTTCAAGATAAAATTATCTTTTATGAATTTTAGATTTAAAATTTATCACGATAGGATAATTAATTTAATAAAAGAGACAACACAAATAATTAAGTAATATTTGATTTCAAAATTTAAAATTCTATCCAAATAAAGGCATATTTTCGACCAAAATTTAAGTCTAGTAAATGAGATTAAATTTAGCAATGTTCAAGTTAAGTGAGGATCAAGCGCTTTAAAATGTCGCCAGTCTAGTTATAGTTAAATAATCAATATTTGTTTTTTGTTTATTTAATTAAAAAATTTCTAATTAAAAATTAGAAAAAGAAACATGTAAGAAAATTAATCAAAAATTCAATGAATCGTAAAACTTAGATGATATATTTGTTTGAAAACAAAAAAAATATGTATAATATTAAATTTGTGATATTTTTAAAGCAAAATACGGGGCGTTATTGAGCCGCATTATCAGCCAAATTTTTAATAAGTTTTTGAAAAAATGCTCTTTGTTTAAAAAACCACTGGGAACTTAAGTAATTCAACCAATTAAATAAAGCTTATTAAGAATAAGAGCATTAAAAGCGTGTATTAAAGTGCTTTAGTTTTAGTTTTTGTAAATAAAAGCAAAAAAATTGCTATTTTTAAGCTTATTCAATTTCCCAAAAAAATAACAAAAAAAAAAATGAAAAAAATTCCAGATTTAGAATTTTGAATTTTTAGAGGAAAAAATCCTAGGTATTCAGGTAGAAACCAGTGTATAAAAAAATTAATTAATTTAGTACTTTATTAGCTTCAGGCAAGCTAAGGGAGCTAAAGGTTTCCGAAGCTCGGCTAGCTTCAAAGCCTGGTTGATGATGAATCGCTTTCTATCAAGTTTCAATAGATAATGTAGTAGTGCTTAAATTTCATTGAAACAAAAAACAAAATTAAAAAAGATAAATATTTTTTTTCTTATTTACAATTAGAATTTTTAATCAAAGCGTGTAATAATCGGTGTCTTATTTAGACAAGAATTAGTAAGATTCTTGGGACGGTTTATAATTTCGGATTTTGAATTTTTTAAAATGTCATTTAGTCTAAGCGAGACACACAATTACCAAAATTAATTAACCTAATTTAAGGCCTTTTTATTTCTATTTTTTGTTGTTGTTTGGAAAAAATAATTAAATTTGGTGAGTCTAAAAAAAATTGGCCTCTTTGACCATTATCTAATTTTGAATTTAAATTTCTATTTTTGTTAGTTATATTTTTCTTTGTTGATGAATGAATTTTTAATTTAAATATCTAAACATTTTTGTTGTTGATAAATTTGCTCTATTCCGCGTAATAAAGTCTCCTAGCTCTCTCCCATGAGATAATAAAAATATGCAAAATAGCTCTATATCTACATTATGTAATCATTTTTTTATTGTTTTTATTTTTTTCTAAAGGTAACAAAATTTTTTGATGATAAATATTCGCTTTTAAATGAAAGAAAGATGATTAATCGTGTGTCGAACACAGTGGCCAAGTCGAGTACAGCGCGGCTAGAGAACATGCTCTCGAGACCGGGCCTGTATCCGATGGTGAGCCTGCCAGAAAACGATCACTACTGGTCCGAGGGCTGGAAGTACGAGGACGAGTCGAATTTTTCCAACGATTTGATTATTTCCTCTTCATCACTATCGTCGCCCTCGTCAAGCTCATCTTCCTCGCCTTCTCCATCTGCCGAATCGTCCAACTTCGGCGTCAAAATATCCAGCTCTAATTTTGACAGTAGCACTGATAATCTGCGCGAGACGTACATGCCAAGAGATAATTTAGTCTTTTACGGCCGCAATCAATTTGATGAGCCATTTGTTTTGTCCTATTCAAATCAAGGATCCGAACTCACAGCTATATTTCGTCTTAAAGACACTAATTATTTAATGGCTGCGCCGCTATCAGTTGTTCAAGAGCCAATACATCCGGACAAAATAATTCAACTAATACTGCCAGATTTTCGAACAAAATTCATCTACCCGCTAGTTAATTTAAATGGATTTAATTTAATTAAGGAATTTGATAATCATTCAATCAGTAAACATTTTAAATTTGGAGTAATTTATATGAAAAAAGGTCAAACAACCGAAGAAGAGCTTTTCTCCAACCAAGAACATAGCGAAGAATTTGACAATTTTCTAAGCATTCTAGGCGAAAGAATCAAACTAAAGGACTTCGAGGGCTTTCGAGGAGGCCTAGATACTTCACATGGACAGACTGGTGAATACTCAGTGTACGAGCAGTACCAGGACAAGGAAATTATGTTTCATGTGTCAACTCTGCTTCCGTACAGCAAAAATGACAGTCAGCAATTGGAAAGAAAACGACACATTGGAAATGATATTGTAGCTATTGTGTTCCAGGAGGACAACACACCTTTTGCGCCTGATATGATTGCGTCAAATTTTTTGCACGCGTTTATTATTGTACAAAAATTTGAGGACCCGTCAAGCTCTAAAACAAAATACAGGGTAATTTTTTTTTAAATTTCAATAGTTTGCCTCTTTTTTTGTTGTTGTTGTTGTTGCCCTTCAATTGTTTGATTTTTTCCTCTATTCGAAGCTGAATAATTAAATGAAAATATTTGAATAGGTTTAAATATTAATTAGGAATTTATTTATTTTATTAAATTTGCATCTAAAAATAATTAATTCAAGTTTTTCATAAATTTAAAATTAAAATTCTATTCATATTTGAGAGAGACCTTATGCAATTCAAGCTTATTTTATTTAAAATATTTCTAAAAAAATAAAAAAAAAATTCTAAAAATTTTAATTTATTGATTTTTAGAAATAAGCTAAAGAAAAAATTTCCTGATTGTTTTACTAAAATTATAGACAAATTTGATAATGCTGAATTTCGAAGAATATTTTTGATAATGCAGCTATGCATATTGCATCATGATGCATTTACACAACAAATTAATGTTTTTACTCAAGAAAAATTTTTGATTTAATGCTCTGCAACTGAACATTTTTTTCGTCAAATAATTTTATATTTGAAAAAAAAAATTATTTTGCTTGAACATAAATTAAAGAACGAATAATTATAAAATATTTTATAAACAATATAAAAGCCTTTATTTATTGAGAAAACAGCGTTTTTAGATTAGATAGACACAAAAAATAAAGATATAATATACAATTAGGTACCTTTTTTTAGAGAATCGATTGAGAAAAACAGAAAAATCCTAGAACTACTCCTCAAATCATATTTAAATAGATTTTATTTTACTATTTTAAATTTTTTATCTTTTATTTTTTTTTAACATCGCTCATGAGGTGTTTTCTGAATAATAATATTAATATCAATCAAAAAAAAGCGTAATTAGTCGATTTTAACAACATATCTCACGATATCTGGAGATTCATTCTAACATTAAAAAGATTATTTAGAGACATAGCGTTAAAATCGAGCAATTACGTCATTTATGAGTCGATTGGTTTTTGGTTTAGAAATATTTTTTCAAATTTAAGTAAAATTTTAGCAAAAAACATATGAAAATTAAATTTTTTTTAGAATAGAATTTTTAATATTTAAAAATTTCTAATTTGTTCAAATTTAAAATTTTTGTATTTTATTCCAAAGTTCACCATAGAGTCAAAAAAACAGCGATAAATAATTTTATTAGAAAAATTTTAATTTCATTTTACTAAAGCGACAAGAGAATCGTTGAAATAATTTTGTATTACACATAAAGTTTAAAAAAGTTAAATTTTTAATATTAATCTAGTAATTGTGTTTAGTTTTTAAAAATTAATTTTTTTTTCTATCAATAAAATATTTGATTAAAATTAAAAAAAAAAGATAAATTCAGATAATTTTTATTATGTTTAAAATTTTAAGATATCAGTCGCAGCGCGGAAAGACGTGCCCAATTTCGGGCCACCAATATCCAATGATAGCATTTTTGAAAACGATTGGACATTCAAAGAATGGCTGCTAAACAAGCTCATAAATGCAGAGTACTCATGCTACAAAGCAGAAAAATTCAAAAAATTAAAAGAACGAACCCGTTTTTCTCTTTTAGAAAAATTGTACAATGATTTAAATAATCAAAATCAATCAATTTTAGGTAGCTTAATTCCAAGCTTGGCCGATGCATCAGTTCCGGAAAACACTAGTATGCGGATAGCCAGCGAAATAAGCTCATCTTCAGCATCGGGCTCTCCCCTTATTTCATCAGCCAATTCGACGAGTACGCATAATTTGTCTAGTTCGACAAGTTTCAAATTTAGTTTGATAAACACGGTACGAAAAGCTTTTAAAAAAGATTCAAAAGATAAAGACTTGCACAGTAGTAGAACAAGTTTATCAAAGCCACGCTCCGGCACTGTCTCAGCAGTGCCCTTATCATCGCCATCGAATTCGCCAGCAACAACTCCTTCAAGTGAAAATTACCCAACAATCGCATCAAAAATACGAAGCATGACTTTTGATTCAAGCACTGAGCATTCTTCCAACCAAGTTCAAGCACCGACTAAAAATCAGCTTAAAAATCAAATAAGTGCACCTGAAGAAATCAATAAAAAACTGAGGCAAAAATACATAAACTATAATGAGCATCATCTGGCAAAAATAGGATCAATCGATAGTTTAAATATTACAGAAAAAGATGATATACTAAAAAAACGATTGTTTTCACTAATACCACAAAAAAATGCTAATGGAAGCATGACAGATTTGACAAATAAATCATATGTTTCATCGTCCGGTTCGTCTTTGCCAGAAGATGATGAAATTGAAGAACCAAACGATAATGTTAAAAAGCAGATTCAATTGAAAAGCTAAATTTTGTATATAATTTACTATATTTTTACTATTTTTTAATTGTTTCTAAATATCAGATGAATTATTAACTAAATTTCCATTAATTCTCTTATTCATTTGTTAAATGATTTTTGATTTTTTTTGAAATAAGAAATAAAATTCCTTTTTGTAATAACATTGTAAAAATTAACTAAATTAAAATATTTTTTTAAGAGTTAAATAAAGTTATTTTTTTCAAAATCTATAAAAAACATTTATTTTAACTTATTCTATTTGTTTAAAATAAAAACGAAAAAACTCCAATAGCTCCTCTCTACGAACGAAAAAAGTATGTTGTAGAAGTCGTCGTGCTCTTTCATTTGAGCTATCGATGAGTCCTCTACGATCAAAATTGACAGAAGTGCAAGCACCCGGAACTTGGGTACTTTTGGTCTAGGTGACAATTTTCAAAG